>JAMAJE010000035.1:0-139246 GCA_023629255.1 Pichia sp. PB3310 | reverse complement strand
TTCATATTAGTATTTTGTAAATTTTCATCAATCCAATTTGGTTGATTCCAAATTTTTGGATCAATTTTTTCAAAATAAATTTTTGAATTTGTTAATTGTTTAATTTTATCTTTAAATAATTGATTAAAATTTCCATCATTTAAAAAAACATAAGGATAATTAAATTTTGAATTAAATTTTTTTTCAATTTGTTTCATTGTATGAATTACACCTTTTAAATCTGAATTTTTAGCTAAAATCATTAAAGTTGCATTTGCTAATTGATAATTATTATCATTATTATTATGATCATTATTATCATTATTATCATCATTATCATCATTATTATTATTTGAATAAATTAAATTATTTACCTTTGGTTCAAAAATTCGTTGATTTAATATTGATTGTAAAGATTTATAATTATCATTTATAACATCGTCTCTATCTTTTTCTATATGATGAGAAAATTTAAGTTTATTTATAATGTCATTATCAATATTGTTATTTATAGAATTATTTTTATTTAAACTAATTGATTTAATTGATGTTTCATTGTAATTGAAAATAATAAAAGTTATTATAAATAGAATTGAAAATATAAGTATTCTAGTTATACCTTTTGGTAAAAACATAATTAATTGAAGGAAAGTGGTATTGTTAATAGTTTCATATATTAAATAGAAACAATTAAAAAACAGAATCAAATTATTCAATATATATATATACATACATTCATATTAAATCCGAGGTAATCTGCTAATGTGCGAGAATAAAATTATTTTTCCATTCTTCTATTTTCCATTTACTTAATGGATAACTCTTCATCTAGGTTTTTGAATAAAAGTCAGAATAATTATTAAATCATTTAAATAATGAAATTTGTTGAATTTATTACTAATTGTCGTAGACAGTTTATTAATGGTAAATTTCCAGATAAAAAATTTCCCTTAGTTATAGGTAATTCAGGTGGTGATATGGATAGTATAGTGTGTACATTAGGTTATTCATATTTAAATTTTAAAAAGAGAGGTAATATTGTATGGCCTATTATTAGTTTCCCAAGGGAAGATTTAAAATTACGTCGTGATATTGTTTATGCATTAGAAAAAATTGGATTAAAAGAAGATGATTTAATTTATTGGCCTGATGTTTATCAAAAAGGTACTAAAAATATCGAAGCAGTTTTAGTTGATCATAATGCAATTGATAATGAATGGTTGAAGGGAATTGAATGTAAAGTTGTTGGGATTTTAGATCATCATGAAGATGCAAGACAGCATTTAGATTTAAATTTTAGAATAATAGAAGTTAGTGGATCATGTAGTAGTTTATTATTTAGAGAATTTAAACCAGAAATTTCAAAAATTATGCAACAGATTGACACTAATGATGATGATGATAAAGTGAGGGAATTTTTCGTAAGTGCATTATTACTTGATACTGATTGTTTAACACGAAGAGTAGAAGAAGTTGATCAAGTTGTATGGAAAACCATTTTTATTAATAATGACGTTTTAATAGAAGAACAATTATTGAATTATGGGAAAACTCTTATTTCTGCCAAGGCAGATGTCAATGGTTTAAATGTTTATGATTTATTAAGGAAAGATTATAAAGAATGGAATGTAGATAAGAAGAATGGTAAAACCATCAAGGTTGGTATTTCTAGTGTTAGTGTACCATTAGATCAATGGATAAAGATTACTGGTGAAGATGTAAATACTGTTCAACATAGTTTTACTCAATGGAAAAATGAAAAAAAATTAGACATATTAATAGTAATGACAGCATTTAAAGATAGTGAGGGTATTTTTACAAGAGAATTAGCAATTTATCCATTTAATGGATTGAATGAAATCGAAATGGATCAATTAAACAATAAACTTGAATTAAATACGTGTGAAACGGAAATAAACGTGTCTTTGAAAAGTGTGGAGAATCTTTTGAAATACAAACAAGGTAAAACCACAATGAGTAGGAAACAAGTAGCGCCTGTTTTGATAGATATACTTAGTACTTAGTACTTGATAGTAAGTAGTAGGTGGATATAATAGCGGATCGTGCATAGAGTTGCCTAATAAGGATGAGATTGATGAGATAGATAGATAGACAGATAGATCGGTCGGTAATAAGGTACAATTGATAACTAATAATGTATTAATTAATGATAAGCTTAAAGGCTGTTTATAATTAATTAATTGTTTGTTTGTTTGTTTGTTTATTTATTTATTTATTTCTATAGATGTATACAGTTTCTGTGAAGTAATATAGATAAAGAACGGTTGTGTTGTATTATTGACTATCAATATTGCTGTCAGTGGCTATTTTTTTATTAGGCATTTCTATATATTTCAACGTTTTAAATTCGTTTAATCTATATGATCTATCTATATTTATATTTATAAATACTGTATCTTTCAAATTGATCTTTTTTTTTCACCTTATTTATAAAACTATAGTTTTCTCTTTCTTTTCCAACCCTAATTCGTCTTTAATAGTTATTTTTTTATATTAATTTTTATTAGTCGTTACATTAAATAAATAAATAAATAAATACATATACTATATATTATTGTCGGATATTAAAATGCCTTCCACATCTATACAACCAACACGTTCAGTGCTTTCACCATTGGCATCTCGTATGCATGAAATAAATACTCATCAATCTCATATTGCAGAATTTGATCCAAGAGCTGCTCCAAATGATGAAACTCTTTTAGCTGAAATTGGTTATAAACAAGAATTAAAGAGAAGATTTTCAACTTTCCAAATTTTCGGTATTTCATATTCAATTATGGGTATTTTACCATCAGTTGCTTCAATTGCAACAACTGGTTTAAATTCTGGTCCAGCTGGTTTCCTTTGGTCTTGGGTAATTGCATCTTTATTTATTTTATCAATTGGAATTTCAATGTCAGAATTAGCTTCGGCAATTCCAACTTCTGGTGGTTTATATTATTGGACTTTTTATTATGCTCCTGAAAAATTTAGAGTTCCTTTATCTTTCCTTATTGGTTTAACAAATACAATGGCTTTAACAAGTGGTGCAGTTTCTGTTGCTTATGGTAATGCACAAGAAATTTTAGCTGCTGTTTATATTTCAAAAGATGGTAATTTTGAAATTACAAGTGGTAAAGTTTATGGTGTATTTGCTGCTTGTATTATATTTCAAGGTTTAGCAACTTCTTTATCATCAAAAAATGTTGCAACTTTACAAACAATTTCTTCAATTTCTCATACTGGTTTATTAATACTTTTCTTAATTGCTGTTCCAATTGGTACAAAAATTAATATTGGTAAATTTAATTCAAGAGGCTTTATTTTCGGTGAAATTGATAATTTTTCAAATTGGCCAACTGGTTGGCAATTTTGTTTATCAATGATGACAGCAGTTTGGACAATTGGTGCATTTGATTCATGTGTTCATATGTCTGAAGAAGCTAAAAATGCAACTTATGGTGTTCCAATTGGTATTTGTGGTTCAATTTCAGTTTGTGGTTTATTAGGTTGGATTATTATAATTGTTATTAATGCTTGTATTAATCCAAATATTGAAGAAGTTATTTCAACTCCAACTGGTTTCCCAATTGCTCAATTATTTTATGATTCTTTAGGTAAAAAATGGGCAATTGCTTTAATGTCTTTAATGGCAACTTGTCAATGGTTAATGGGATCTTCACTTATAACTGCTTGTTCAAGACAAATTTGGGCTTTTGCAAGAGATGATGGTTTACCATTTTGTAATATTGTTAAAGTTGTTAATAAAAAATTAAAAGTTCCAATGAGAGCAGTTGGTTTATCTTGTATTTTAGGTTTAATGTTAGGTTGTCTTTGTCTTGCAGGTTCAGCTGCTGCAAATGCTTTATTTACATTATATGTTTGTGGTTGCTATTTAGCTTGGTGTACACCAATTTTATTAAAATTAATTTATGGTGAAAATAAATTTAAACCAGGTACTTTTTTCCTTGGTTATAAATTTTCGAAAATTAATAATATAATTTCTTGCTTTTGGGGTGCTTTTATTATGATTTTAGCAATGTTCCCTGCAAATAAAGATCCTTCAAAAAAAAATATGAATTATACAGTTGTTTTAAGTTTTGGTGTTTGGATTTTATCAATGGTTTATTTCTTTACTTATAAATATAAACATTTTCATGGTCCAAAAAGTAATTTGGCTCCTGAAGATGTTATATCTTTAGAAAAAGCTTTAAGTCATCCAGACTATATTAGAGCTGAAGAAAAAGATGATGAGGATGATGATGATTCAGATATTCAAAAATTGAATTTAGATGTTACAAGCAAAAAATAGTATTTAACAATAGTTTTCTTTTATTAATAATTTGCTCCTCTTTCCTTTCTTTTCTTTTTTTCTTGTTCTTTGCATTGTCTATTTGTATTTTTATTTAGCTATTTATTCAATTAAGTAGTTGTTTATTTATCTGGTTCTTATTCAGGTATATAACTAACATTCCAATCCTGAAATTTTCTTAGATTAATTCGTTAATTTCGGTATATTTTTTAAAAATCATTAAACGGTTCTTCATATTCAATATCTATTAAATGTTCTTCATCTATTGTATTGTACCTTTATACATTATTTTTAGACAATTGCTGAAAATTTTTTTATTAAGTAATACGTTTATTCCTGTACCAAAACGCCAAAAAATTTAATTTTTTATACTTTTAAAACAAGAGAAAAATGTAAAACTGTTACAGACAATAATTGTAAGAAACATGTTATTATTAGATTAAAAAAGAATCATCGCTGTTTCATCTTCATCTCAAACAACTTACAATTAAGAACGCGTTACGAAATTCAAGTTGTTAGCAAAATTGGAATAAAGCTCACTTTACTAATTAAAAAATTAAAACTCGCACTTTTGAAATCGTTAATCTCTCGTTTTCGTTTTCTTAATATCGTTAATGTCTCGTCTTCACATATCAAAATGTCATTAATATGTGAAATTGATAAATTGTTCAAAAAAAGTGCAAGCTATATTCGTTTCTTGTTTTTTTTTTTAGGGGGGCGTAAATGTCTCTGCAGATCATGGCTTTTTGGCGTAAATGTCTCTACGAGCGAGCAAAAAAAAATAAACTGCAAGAATCGTTAATGTCTGAACGTAAATGATTTTCCCTGGGCAGGGTTTTACGTTGTGGGAGGAACCCGGGTACAGTGGTACTGGGTCGACATAGCGGAGGTCGACATAGCGGATATATACTGGATCCAGGGGTACCGTGGGCGCTATATTCCCAATGCTGTACAAGCATTTACGCTTGTACAGACATTTACGATTAAACAAAAAAAAAAGAATCGCACTACCTCCCGTTTTTTGCTTTGTTTTTCGTTTTTTACTGGGGAAAAAAACTTTGAGGGTCTCCCCCTGAAAAAAACGCCCCTCAGTTTAGACCACGCGATTAAAGTCAACTGACCCAATTTTACAATGGAAGCAGAAAGTCATGACTGTCGATCACAAGTTTAGCGATATTTTGAAAGAAACCACAGATTAATAAATTATTGTATAAAAATTTTATGTAAATAATATCAAAGAAATTTTAGCATAACAAAGCATTTTTCTTTCGAAATCAAAAGGAGAATTGAGCATTATAAAAGGAAATAAAAGAGCATTAGTTAGTTGTAAAATAATAAACGCAAACTAAATTGCTAGCATATAAGCAACCAAAGCTAGAACAAAGGAATTTTTTAATTTATATCCAGAACCCGCATATACCGCAGCTGAAGGTTGAGCGCTGGAGTGGCTTGATAAAATTAATGCATCCAATGTCTTAGTACCAGTTGGGGTGATATTGGTAGTAGCAAGTACTTCGGTTTTGGCAAATGTACCTGTGGCTCCTATAACACCTGTAGTGCCGTTGGTGCCGAAATTCTTAAGTGCAGTTGACATTGTTTCGGTGGAATTAGTCAATTTATTTGAAGCAGTGTCTGTAGTTTTTTGGTTGGAAGAACTAGCTGTAGAATTTGGCACACAGACAATTGTTAAAACAACTCCAGAAATAGTAGTAGTTGCTGTTGAGGTCGTTGATTTAGACCAGATAGATGTTCCACATTGTGCACATTCAGTCGAAGTGACACTAACAATAGTTGACGATGATGGAATACAAACAATCGTAGAAACCGTTGTGCCTATGGTCGTAACAATGGTAGAAGCATATGAATTTGACCAAGTCATAGTACCGCAAACAGCCTTTGTGAGACTTTCATCTGCAGTGTCAGTTGATGCAGCAGTTGAGGATGGAATACAAACAATAGTCGTAACAATAGTTCCAACAGTAGTAACTATAGTGCTACTAAAAGACTTGGACCAAGTGGATGTAGAAACAGCGGAGTGTGGAAGTTGGACCATGGCGTACGTCGTCACAAAAGGTTTGCCGTCAGCATCAACAGCAGTTGCGGTAATGACAACGGAGGTGATAAAACTGCCCGTCCATGTAGTAAGAGTGGTCTCTGGTACTAACACTGCGACCTCAGTTACGGTGATATCTTTGCCCTCAACATTGGTGGTGGTGTAGACAAGAGTAGATGTGATGGTTGACGTACCAGTGTATTCATATGTTTCTGATGCGGTAATACCGGTGGAGGCAGATGAAGCTCCCGCAGTACCCGCAGCATCAATTGCAGTTGTGGTGCTACCGAGGGCACCATCGGTAGTGTTGCTGATAAGAGTAGAGGTGATGGCGGCGGCATCGCCAGTATAGCCAAAGTTATTCTTAGCAGTGGAAGACGGAACTTCCAACATCGTATAAGTGGTTAAACAAGCAGACCAGAAATCAACAAGTTCACTAGTGATAACGATGGAGGTGCGTGTAGTGGTGCCAGTCCATGTAGAGAGAGTGGTCTCTGGTATTAATAATACATAGCCGATCGTTTCACGCTTGGTAGGATCCTCGAGGTAATATTTAGCTTTGGTTGTCATGGTGTAAGTACCAGTCCACGCATAGGTATTGCCTATACTGATTGGAGATGCGAATTGGGTATAAGTAGTTAAAGTAGGTTGGCCTGTTGCATCAATCGCAGTTGCGGTAACGAGAATAGTGGACGTACCAGTACCCGTCCATATAGTGAGCGTGCTTTCTGGTACTAACAATGCAACGTCAGTGGTCATACTAATGGCTGCATTATAGAGAACGCCGTAAGTAAGTGTAGAAGTGGTTGTGACATCACCAGTGTACTCATATGTATGGGTTGCAGGGAGTGGAGTTGGAACTTCCAACATCGTGTAAGTGGTTAAGGAGACAAAACGCCCTAGGTCATGATACTGACTAGTGACAATGATGGAATTGCTTGTAGTGGTGCCAGTCCATGTAATAAGAGTGATCTCTGGCATCAAGATTAAAGAACCAAGGACATAGTTCGTTGGATTAGTAAAGTCGGTAATATATCGCATCGTATCAATTGTCCTGGTGTAGCCACCAGTCCACGCATAGGTAGCGATAGGAACATAGACAGTTCCAAAAGTAAAATCATAACTTGCAGGTGTGATAACGGCGGAAGTCAACGGAGAGGCACTAGCATTGACTATGTCTCTTGCCTCAATGGTGTGAAAATAGACGGAGCTGGTAGTGAGGGTGGATGGAATGGCATTTGGGGTAACTGTAGTAATACCATTGGAAGTAGATGCCGTAGCATAACCATCAGTAACAGCAGTTATATCAATAACATTCGCAGCTAGAGCCAATCTAGCTACGGATAAAATAAATGGTACCGATTTAAATAGACCAGATAACATCTATAAAAATAAATTTGTTCGTTTGTGAATCAACAAAAAAATCGAAATCACAAAAGAGATTTCTAAACCATCGGATTAGTAAACAAATTAAAAGTTGCTGGGAATAAAACATTATTTATATAACTTCCGTAAAGAGATTATCAATTAAGAAAACCAACAATGACAAAAAATTGTATATTAATGACATGGAATTGTACACTAATAGTACCAGCAATGTTCTAAATATTTACGTGATGTTTCGTATTTGTTTTGATACGATAAATTTGTTCAATATTTTTTAATAGTAGGATCAAAAATAAACATAGACTTAAATAACCAACACTAATAAACCTAAAGCCGACATGGCATTTAAGTTTATAGTACCACAATAGAAAAAATCATATTTTCTTCGGACCTTGCTATTTTTCTTTTAACAACAATGCATGCATAATAATAACAGTAATAAATCCGCGTAACACTTCCAGTATCTTCATCCAAATATACAATTAAGAATGGAAAAAGGTAAATAGAAACAATTAAAACAATTAAAATTACTAAAAGTTTCCGCACATCATTTTGCTGGAAATAAATGGTCTAAAATTATAATTACATGCATGATGAATGTACACATGAATTTAATATTTCTTTGTTTATGGAAGAGCAATAAACAATAACATCCCTTAAAAAAGTTTAAAATTCTAACTAGAAATGTTTTGTTTCTCTTTTTTTGGAATACAAAAGATTTCATTGCACTCTTTAATAATCCTTTTTTTAAATTATTTTTTGATTTCAATAAGTTTAAAGGAGATACTTTGCTTTTATATTTAAACTAAAACGAACGAACTTACACCACTAACAGAATACCCATTATAGAAATACACGCTTTCTTAAAAAACCTAGCTTCTAACATACAATTCGAGGAAAAGGACTTTTCGATTCCAAAACAAAAACAGATTAAAAATTTTAGCCCTATTTGGTATATTTTTTAATAATCATTAAACTGTAAAATTTTAAAATTGCAGTATATTAATTTTTTTCAAAAACAGCAATCGTGTTTATTCAAATGGCGTAGTTGGTTTGGACTTTTATTTGTCGCATCTTTCATCAAAAAGTAAACAAATCAATTATATGCATGTATATTTTTGTATTTTAATATATTAATCTCTTGTTAAACTCTTAGTGGACAACAAAAATCAAAAATGTAAATAATATTCAGTTAGGGATTTCACAATTATATGCTATAATTTATACTATAAAGCACAATAAACATAAAGTTTTAATTTGTATATTTGGTTAAAGCTTAGATAATTTTTTTAAATTAACATAAATGCTATAATTATTTCTTGAGCATGTTTAGTTAATATAATTCTTACTATAGTAAAATCACAGATGGTTAAATATAGCAACCAAATTCTAAATAATTATTAAATTATTTTTTAATGGTAAATCCGATTGCTCGAAAAATGCTTGAAGCGTTCGTAATTGAAATTGACCAGGATATGTAAACAAAACTAATCTCATCGCGACTTTCTTTTGGCCGACTTAATTGATTATTGATCATGATAGACCAAAAAAGGCTATAATTATATTAGAGACAAAATTAATGCCCATCATATAAATAACATATAGTTAGTTCCCGGCTGTAGAGTACATAGCTGTGCTAATCGGTCGTAATTCATAATTGCATGGGTAGATTGTGGGCTTAAATCATTTTTTTTATTTTTTATTTTTTATTTTTATTTTTATTGTTTTGTTTTGTTTTGTTTTGTTTTTTAGCAGGATATATATAATTGGAATTTTAAAGTTCCTTTTATATTCTATTAGTGATATTAATATCAAAATATTGAGTAATGTTAACCGCACGTCTCCTAAGATCATTCAGATTGACTCAATCCAAAACTATGTTGATTTGAAAAGCTCAATGGTAAATGATATGAAGAATAAACTACGTTGCTACCAAACTAAAACTTCAGAAAAAAGGATGGAAGGTGGAAGAACCAACACAGATGATTAAAAGGAGATGGTTTTTTGGTAAAAAAGTTTTAGTTGATGAAGATGATGTGATAAAAATTTCAGATGAGATGAAAATTTTGAGATATTTTTAAGGTCATCCGTTGACTGCAACAATCCAACTCGGTACCTTGGTTCGATTATTGAATTGAATTGAATTGCGATATTGATTGGTGTAT
Organism: Pichia sp. PB3310; assembly: GCA_023629255.1. NCBI lineage: Eukaryota > Fungi > Ascomycota > Pichiomycetes > Pichiales > Pichiaceae > Pichia > Pichia sp. PB3310. The sequence continues at coordinate 129,348 of JAMAJE010000035.1, read as the reverse complement.
AAAACATATTATCCAAAATGAACTTGATGCATATTTTGAACTTCTAAATAGTTCTCAAGAGTTACGAGATCATTTGAAAAAACATATAAATAATGAATCAAGTCATCTATGAGTGGTATGGTTTTAACGTTTTAGGTTTCTGGGTTAGTAGGTAATAAGCAAAAAGATTTTCCAATTTTGTGCAAATTGGCTAAGAGAATTCTTGCAGGTTTTACCTCTAGCACCTGTGTGTGGAAAGGTTATTCTTAATTCTTAATGGCCTCTAATTTTTATACACATAGAAGAAAGGATTCAGGTGCTTTAATAGTCTAAATTATGAAACTGTAAAAATCTACCTAAAAATTCTTTTAATTTGTTTCTAATCAGTTAAACTCTATCTTTACTACTTTTTGATTTGTCTTTGTACTTACTTGCCTTCATATATCATAGTAACTCATATGTTCGTTCGTATTAATAAATAATTAAAATCATTTCGGGGTTACTTTTCATTTAACAAAACCTTTCCGAATGTGCGTTTGTGTTTCTATGAACAAGAGTGTTATAAATTATATGTTACATCTCTGAAGCAAGGTTGATACGTTATTTCTATATATTAAGAAGCTTTATATTATATACGATGTCGGTAAAATATTGTGGTGATTTACATAGTAGAATATAGGAGAATATAGACCCAAATTATAGAAAGCCTATATTCTGAATTTATACTACCAGCTTTAGTTTCACATCTTCATTCAAAGTTGAACTTCTTAAAAAAAGTTCATCTCTCACTGGTTATTCGATTTGATTTGCTAAATATTGGCGTGTGAATTTTTTTCTCAACATCGCATTATCATGGTACAGATTCTTTACATTCATCATCAACTTTAAGCTTTCTTGAATAAATCAAGAAGAGCATAAGTACTTGAACATTATGCTCAAAAGTGTGGTACATTTAATTCCATATTTTGGTGGTGTATTTGCTTCAACTATGGTTGCTAGACCTACAATGGCATCCTCATCAATTCTGTTTCTTTTTCTTTTTCTTTTTCTTTTTTTCTTGTTCTTTTTTTCTTGTTCTTTGCCTATTTCTATTTCTATTTAGTTATTTATTCAATAAGTAGTTATTTATTTATCTAGCTCTTATTCAGGTATATAACCAACATTCCAATCCTTAAATTTCTTTAGATTATCGGGCATTAGTTCGTTAATTTCAGTAATTGTCTTTAAAAAATCATTAAATGGTTCTTCATATTCAATATCTATTAAATGTTCTTCATCTATTGTATCTTTATACATTATTTTCAGGCAATTGCTGAAAATTTTTTTATTAAGTAATATATTTATTCCTGTACCAAAACACCAAACTTTAATTTTCCTTTCATTATTTCGTAAAGTAAATACTCTAACTGCTCCATAATTCATCTCTTCTAAAAGTTTTAAAGTTATAAATTGATATGGTCTGAAAAATTCATTTCCAATTTTTAATCTCCATTTGAAGATTTTAAAATTCATAAATGTTAAATCACGTTCACCTAAATCATATCCACATTTACATTTAATTATATTATCAATTACATTTAAATTCCAATCTTCTGGATTAATTAAAAAATAATATGATCCAATTATAACATTTTGATTATTTGGTTTTAATTCATTAAATTTTTTTAATAATGATGTATTATTATTATTACTACCTTCAATTGGTTTATGACAGTGCCAGAAGTCTATCATTTCATACCATAATTCAGATGGCATTGGTAAAAGTTTTTTAATTTTTGAAATTTCAATTATTTCAGTTTCACAATTTTTACATAGAAAAGATCCATTTAATTTATTGATTGTTTTAATATTCCATTTATAATTATCTTGTAAACCAAATGCTGTTTCAGAAGTTAAAAATTCCTTTGAATCACGAAACCTTATTATCGATGTTGTTTCATTAACAGAATTTATTGTATATCGTGAACTTCCGGGAATCGGACTTGGTAATTGAATTATTTCATTATTTATTTGAACTTCTTCATTAGTATTGATTTCAACATTATTTATATTTTCCTTTGAGATGTTTATCTGGATAGACGTAGTTGATAATCGGGGTAATTGCTCCACAAAAAATTCAATCATAATCAGGTATTTTTTCTTTCAAAATTAGTAGAAAAAAGGCTGTTATTAATTCATGGGTATAATTTTTCAACATTTGTTCATATTGTTCATTTATAATTAATAAATGAAATTTAAGATTTGGCACATTTGATTTCAGTTAGTCGCTATTATTTTTTAAAGTGTAACGATTTATGAAGTAATGTAAGATGTATGTCTTGTAGATAGATAAATGTGTGAATTCTATATTGATAATCTATTGTTACCAATATTATACACTCATTACCTTTAGCAAAGATGTTTAGTAGATTAAGAATTGGAAACTCGGTCAAAGTATTAAATAGATCATATCATTCATTTTACCATATTAACACACCAATTTTAGATTTAAATACAGTTGAAAATCAATTATTAAATAAAGCATATGAAGAATTTGTACCAAAATTTGGATTTACAAATGAATCAATTAGTAAAGCATCAAAATCAATTGGATTGAATGAAAATTCACCAAATGCATTATTTAAATTTACATCAAATGATGATTTATCGATGGAATTAATTTTATTTCATTTAAAAAAATGTAGACAAGAAATAGATGATTTAAGAAAATCTGAATTATTTAAAGAGAATAAATTTACAAATTTAAATTCAAATGATATAGAAATGGAAAAATTAAAATATTTAATTAATGCAAGATTAGATATGAATAAACCAATTTTAAAATATTTACCAAACATTTTAGGTAGAATGATTACACCAAATAATTTAATTAATTCAATGAAAGAATTACATAATTTATCAGATGATATTACTTATTATGCAGGTGATAGATCAATTGATTTTAAATGGTATTCAAAGAGAATGTCAATTAGTGGATTATATGTTCAAAGTGAATTATTTATGATTAATGATTCAAGTATTGATCAACAAGATACAAAGAATTTTGTTGATTCAAGATTAAAGGAAATTGATATGGCTGGATATGTTTATAATAGTATTGAAGAATGGACATTTTTCAATGCTGTAAGTACAGTTAATATGATTAAGAGTCAATTAGCAAGGGGTTAAATGTTTTTATATAATATTTTATAATATATATATCTATCTACTATATAATTAGTTTAATGTTTTATAATGATTGTTGTTGTTGTTGTTGTAATGAATTTCTTTTTAATTGCATTTCATTTTGAGTTGATTTTATATTTTTTTCAACTTTTTCAATTTCTGACGTTATAAATTCTAGTCTTTTATTAACATTATCTTCAGCTTCTAATTTATCTTGTTTAAGTAAAACTGGTCCCATTAATTTATAAACATTTGAATCATCATTTAAAGTTTCAAATTCTTCTTTAACGATTTTATTCTCTTGAAATTGAGTTTCTAATTTTGTTCTTGATTGAACTAATTCTTGTAATTTTTTTTGTAACTGCTGTAGTTCTTCCATAACAGATATTATTTAATGAATGTGAATTATCCAATATTTTTATATAATTTATATATATATCTATATATATTAATCAATAATTGGTAATTAGCAGCATGAATTTTATTCTTAAATTCTTAAATATATGTACATAGTGAATATTATTAAATATTGAGAAATTCGTGGAAAATTAAATTATTCTTTATTCCTATTTCTATTAATTAGTTTAGAGCTTTGGAGTTTGCCTTTATAATACATCAATTGTTTATCTATTCCTAATTATATCTAATCACAATGGTATGTTTAGTTTCATGCAATTATTTAATCAATTATAGGATAAAAAAATACTAACCGTTTTGTTTTGTTTCTATGAAATTTCTCCTTCTTTTTTAGTTTCGCCCATTTGAAGAAATTAAGGTTCCAAATTACATCATTCAAGATGATTATTCAGATTTACCAAAAGAAATTTTTAATAAAGATATGGAAATTCCACAAATTACAATTACATTAGATGATAAATATTTAGTTTGGAATTTATTTATAGTTCCTGAAAAATTTAAGAGTAGAATAATGGCTGATAAGAAGTTTAGAAACCGAGAATATCTTGGTATAATTGAAATTGGATTAAATGATAGTATAATAGATGATGATGGTATTACTAATAATGATAATAATGATGACGAATATGATGATGCAGAACAAATATTTATTAAAGACAGATCTAAATGTAAATACACTTATCTGTATGGAACAAAAGATTTTCAAATTATTAAAATTTTCCAATTAAAAGAATTACAAAATACATTATTAATTGAAATTCCTGCATTTAGGAATTATCTTACATACAATGTTTTAAGCGTTAAATTATTATCGACGTTAGTTCCAGCAAAGATTTATTTGCTCGTTGAAGAGACAGAAAATACGTCTGCAATCTCAGATCAAGTAGAAAAATCTAATAAATTCAAAGATGATTTAATTACTGGAAGATATATTGGTGGTAATGGAGAGAGAGGACTTGATGGAATTGTAGCTGCAATTATTAATAGAACCAATGGTGATAATGCAGATATAAACACAAATATTGAATTCTATTGTGTTGAACAAGCCTCCAAGGGGACTCTTTATTTATAAAAAAAAAAAAAAAAAAAAAAACAGTTTATATATATATATTTACCCGGTGAAACAGGTCTGTAGCTAGTTATATAATAATCGTATGCAGGTTATCTAGAAAGCGCGACTTTTTTGTTTTTCTCCAATTTTTCATTTTTTTCATTTTTTGTTATTTTTTTTGAAGGAAAAAAAAATTTTTTTTTTTTTTTCCATTTTCCAGTGAGAATTTGAAGTAAAATTTTCACTTTGATATTTTATTGTAAGATGATAGTTTAGTTTATAAGAAAAGAAAGTTTATAGAATAGTTTAACAGTCAGTCTCTCTTTTATCAATAGACATAGATATAATCATGGCAGGATTAGATTTTATTCTTTTTGAAGAACCTACTGGTTACGCCATTTTCAAAGTCAAACTTCAACAAGATAATATTGGTTCAAGATTAAAAGATGTTCAAGCAGCTGCAAATAATTTAGCAACTTTTTCAAAATTAGTTGAATTAATTTCATTTGCTCCTTTTAAAGGTGCAGCTCAAGCATTAGAAAATGCAAATGATATTTCAGAAGGTTTGGTATCTGATTATCTTAAATCTGTTATTGAATTAAATATTCCAAAATCTAATGATGATAATAATAATAATCAAATTAATTTAGGTATATCTGATAAACAATTAGGTCCATCAATTAAAGAATTTTTCCCTTATATTGATTGTATCTCTAATGAAGTTGTTCAAGATTTATTAAGAGGTATTAGATTTCATAGTACTAAATTATTAAAAAATTTACAAGATGGTGATATTGAAAGGGCTCAATTAGGTTTAGGTCATGCTTATTCAAGAGCAAAAGTTAAGTTTTCAGTTCAAAAAAATGATAATCATATTATTCAATCTATTGCTTTATTAGATCAATTAGATAAAGATATAAATACTTATTCAATGAGAGTTAAAGAATGGTATGGTTGGCATTTCCCTGAATTAACAAGATTAATTAATGATAATCATACTTATTGTAAATTAGTTTTAAAAATTCAAGATAAAGCTAATTTATCTGATGATAATTTACATGAAATTGCATCTTTAGTTAATGATGATGCTGGTTTAGCTCAAAAAATTATTGATTCTGCAAAAATTTCAATGGGTCAAGATGTTTCAGAAACAGATATGGAAAATATTTTAACATTTGCAAAAAGAACTGATTCAATTTCAAATTATAGAATTAATTTATTTAAATATTTAACTGATAAAATGCATTTAGTTGCACCAAATTTATCAGAATTAATTGGTGAAGTTGTGGGTGCAAGATTAATTTCTCATGCAGGTTCTTTAACAAATTTATCAAAGCAAGCTGCTTCAACTGTCCAAATTTTAGGTGCAGAAAAGGCATTATTTAGAGCTTTAAAAACTAAAGGTAATACACCAAAATATGGTTTAATTTATCATTCATCATTTATTGGTAAAGCAGCTCCAAAGAATAAAGGTAGAATTTCAAGATATTTAGCAAATAAATGTTCAATTGCTTCAAGAATTGATAATTTTAGTGATGATGCAAATAATATTTTTGGTAAAGTTTTAAAACAACAAGTTGAAGATAGATTAGAATTTTATACTTCTGGTAAAGCTCCAATGAAAAATTCAGATGCAATTAAAGAAGCACTTTCATTAACCGGTGGTGCAAGTGATTTAATTGAATCTTCTCCTTCTTCAAAGGAAGATAAAAAGGAAAAGAAAGATAAATCTGAAAAGAAGGAAAAGAAAGAAAAGAAGGATAAAAAGGAAAAGAAAGAAAAGAAAGATAAAAAGAGAAAGGCAGATGATGATTCTGAAGATAAAAAGGATAAAAAGAAGAAGAAGAAATCAAAGGATTAAATCTAATCTTTTTTTTTTCATACTTTATCTGTCTGTCTATCCTATATAATAATTTATTAAAGAAACCCATATATACTTCCCCGTCTATAGTAACATTTAATATAAACTAACTGTATTTTCGAAATTTAAAAATTCAAGTTAAAAAATGTTAATATGAAATAATGAATGTATCCGATATCTAACCATGACATAAATTTTGTTGTATCTAGTCTATTTTTTATATTTTTCCTCGCTATCACATCATAATCATATCGTATCATATCAGCATCAGCTACACCGCTACACCCCTTAGTTTTTTTTTTTTTGACCCTCGATGAGTCGTTATCAGTCTCTACATATGCAATTACTATGATTTTCCTATTCTTAGCATACATTAAGCTAAAAAATTTGTCTTGTTTAATTTCTTCTTTCATCTTTTTTTAACTAATACAAACCTACTTTTATACAATGTCAAGCTTATCAGTAATTTGGAAGAAAAATTATAACAATTCTAAACCGTCAGCGGGCTCATCAAATGCCAAATCAACTCCGATAAATATTCAAAAGAAAAGAAAATCTTCATTTCATAGCTTGTATTCTCCATATACTAGAAGAAGATCATTTCTTTCAAAGACAATGATTGAAAATGAATCATTACAATGTTATAAATTATCAAATTATTCATCATTTGGTTCAAATGATGAAAATATACCAACTTATTCAATTAGTTTATCAGAATCTCAAGGTTTTCTTTGGAATCAAGATTTATTTGCAACAAGTTATCAACAATCTGAAGCTGGTGTTGATAGTATGATGAGTATGTCAAATGATTCTTATTATTTAGATGATTATGATGAAAATTATTCAAGACGTCATGCTATTGATGTAATTGATATAGTCGTAAATTCTGATGATTATCTTAATGATGATGCAATAATTAAAGGAGTTTCTACAATCGGAGAAGATAATAATGAATACACTGATAATAATCATGAAGTGATATCGAGGGAAAATATTAAGATTGAAAATACTTCTACAACTATTAATAATCTTTCAAACACTTCAATTTCTCAAAATACCCAAAATAAATAAATTTATTTACAAAAGAAATGACAAATTCATTAATCATAGTAATAACACGGAGGCCGATGATGGTTTTATCCTGGAGTTATAAACATATATATATAGTTTTTTTATACCTTAATTTTCGTTGATTTTTTATAATTGTTTATGTTCCGATCCTTTTTTTTATCCTTTTTTTATTATCTAAAGAAGGTCTTATACACCAGCAATTTTCATCTTTTGTTTATTATTGTGGTATTGTAGCATCTTACTTAAAACTTAAACGAAGTAGCGTTTAAAATCAATCAATGTCTAAAATCATAACTAAAAAATAAAATAAACAAAAATATGCATATAAAACATATTACTTTTTGAAATATCAAAAAGCATATTTGAGGTATTTTAAGTCAATGAAAATTGATCTTCATAACATAAAATATATATTATTATATTAATGTTGTTAAAAAAGCATTAACTCGTTTCTGGCCGTTTATCTCACTAAATAAAAAATTATCAATACATAATACTTTGCTGCTGCAATGGGAAAAGTGTAATTTACTTGTTCTAAGCTTCCTTTTCAACATTCTTTCCTTATATTATATGCTTTCAATAATATTCGAATTATTCCTTAATTTTTTCTTGGTTCAAGTATCTTAACAGCTACTTTGCTTTTTCTTTTTTAAAAAGGCTCATTATATCTTTTATGGATAAATCAAGTATAATGAATTTCTAATTATTGACTGGCAACCTTTATTAAAAAAAGATTAAGCAAGGAATTCATAGAGTCCATAATTCTACTTACATCAGTAAAACCTGATATTGAGATATTTATACAAGGTACATTAAAAAGTTTGCATTCACCCAGAAATCAAATTTAGTGATATTGGTAATTTTTGCTTTTATGTAAACAAAAAAGTAGAGACAAACTTTGGAAGTAAATGCAGAATTTGGCTATTTAGCTTTCGATTATTAAGCCCTATAAAAAAAAGAAAAAAATTATTTAAATATTTATTACATCTTTTATTGTAACTCAATCATTCTTTTCAAAACTTTTTAGCAAGAGTAACTAATTTTTCCTATCATAATTTATCAAACATAGATTACAGATTATCTTTCATTGGGTGCTCATTAGCTCGTTGCCCAAAGAAAAACAATAATTATATAAAAATTACTAAATAACGATCAAACTTATCTATGTACTTCAATTAAGTGTCACTGGGTATTTTCATGATTAATACTATCTAAGTTATTCTATATTGCTAATCGCATCAGAAATGTATTCCAACTTTCAAAATGTAGTAATTCTATAAGGTAGTAATGTAATTTTAACTGGAAAATTTGTTCCAACTAATTGATCTCAACCATGCACTTTACAAAAATGGTAAACCAACAGTCAAAAAAACTACGTAAAATAAATAAGAATATAACAAGACAATGAGCATCGGCTCTTTTATAGATGTTGGGATGACTTTGCCAGCTACAACACTTTACCAACGACAATCAAAAAAAATGTAACCTGTTTTCACTTATTTCATAAATAAATGAAATAATTAATAATTTAGTATATCAAATGGAAACGAAACTATCTAAATTAGCATTCAACTTTTGTATTTGGTTATAAAGAAAATATTTTCTCTTGTATTATTTTTATATTTACTTTTGTTTGGTGTTTTTTTACAATCCTTTCAATCAGTGAGTTATCATTGAATAATGAATATCGCTATTAAGTTGATTACACCACACCAATAGATCTTGCATCTTGTAAATCCATTCTAACGAAGGTACTATTACAAACCTTCTAGTAATTTATCTCAATATTTATTTACAGTTGGTCACAAACGAATGGATTGTTAATGTATACTGTAAAGAGGAATCTTTTAATGTAATCTGAATATCCTTTTTAATAGCAATTAACAGACTGAAGTCGTAATTTTACTTTGTTTTTCGTTAATATTAAATTAATATGGTCTATTATAGTTTGCTGTTCTCAACCATTAATGCCTGCAGATGATGAATTGATAGTAAAGGGACTATTTTAATACTAAATAAATACGTAGGCAACAAAAAAGAATTGAATACCGTTCTTTTCTTGACCATGAAATCGATGGTTAAGTAGTTCAGTATGTGCTATACTAAGAAACATTAAAATACTAAGTTTTCCCATTGTTTTTTAAAATTTAAGTTAAATCAAGCCACTTATATCCTACTCAAATGGGGCTATGGCTCAATGGTAGAGCTTTCGACTCCAGATCGAAGGGTTGCAGGTTCGATTCCTGTTGGCCTCAGTTTGAAACTTTTTTTTTCAATTTTTACTTTTTGGGACTAACCAACCATACTTCCCTTGGCCGTTATAAATATTTATCTTAAAATTTCAACTATTTGGTTAATAAAAATGGCAAGGCTAAATTCTACATATATATGACAAGAAAGATATGATCATTATATGAAGAAACCGCAGTTGTTTCACGCTTCATACGTGCTCTCAACTTTCTGCATAAGTTAAACTTGAAAGAAAAAGTTTATCTCACTGGCTGGCTATTCAGGATTTGTTTAACATTGGCGTGTGAATTTTTTCTCGACATTGCATTATAATTGTAAAGATTCCTTACACTGATTATTACATTATCTTGCCTCCTCAGTCACATAACGATCCTTCCTAAAGCAAGAGGAACATAATTACCTGTCAATATTATGTTCAGAAGTGTGGTACGTTTAATTCCATCTTTTGGTGGCAGATTTGCTTCAACTATGGTTGCTAGACCAACAGTTGTGTCTTCATCAACTCCATTGATTTTCCAATTAAAACAAAATGTACAATTTGCTCAACCGACTCAAGCTTTCCATCCTTTCGGTGTCAGGCAACAGGTTTTAGAAAAAATTGATCCAATTTCTGAATCAAATGCAAACGAAATGATCATGACTTCTGTTTTAAGAAAGAGAAGATTAAAGATGAAAAAGCATAAGTTAAGAAAGAGAAGAAAAGCTCAAAGAGCTTTAAGAATCAGAATTGGTAAATGATTTTAAAATCATAATAGGTATTTACCCACTAGATAAAAAAACAACTGTTTTATTTTGCATTGTACATAGTTTTACTTTTATAAAATGAACCAAAATATATTATAAAATTAATAATACTTCTGTTACACCCTTAAATTATTGTAGTTCATTAGCAACACCATCTGGATTATTCTCCTTCCATGATTCAAACCATTGTGTAAGCCTATCAACATTACTATCCAACGAATCTAAAGATTCACTTTCTAATTCAACAACAATATTTGGACTATAATTTTCCATTGCTTCAGTTAACAACACTTGCATGATTTCACATTCTACATTTTCAGTAATTTTGGATTGTTTATAACCTCTTTTTTCTAATCGTTCATATAAAACTGTATTGTTACATCTAACAACAACGACTAAATCAATCCATCTTTCAGGAAAAATTTCACAACAGTGCCAATCAATAACCAACCCTCCCTTTTCAGATAATGGTTCAAGCAAATCTAAAAGTAAATCTTCATTCACTATACTACTTTCTCTTTCTTCATCAAAACCTTCTATACAACCATTAGATTTTGCAAATTCACTGACATTTATATGTGTAAATTCTGGATTTTGTGATACAAATTCTTCTGCGTGAGATGTTTTACCACAACCTGGCGTTCCTGTAATAATAATATTTGGAAATTTTCTAAAAGACATAATTGAAAACTCTATAAAATAAATAAGGGAGTATTTGTTGTTGAATACTAATTATTTTATTTCAAAATAGTAATACTATTTCAGTAGTATTACATTAGATTCATGTTAAAAAAATATATTATTGTTTTTTTTATTACCCGGCCACCCTCACCAATTTCATGACTTCACAAGGATAATAATGTAATCAAACCAGTTTAATTAAAGTTAAGCATACATACCTATATTATGGACAGTAAGGGACATTATATGACCAATAAAGACATAATAATACATATCTTACAATATTAGTGATGACCGACAATTTATTATCTGAAAGAACTGGCTCTCAAACAGCAAAATTATCTAAAAATCAGCAACGAACTGAGCTTACACAGGAACAAATTCAACAACAAAATATCCTAAAATTAAATGGTTTTAGTTCATCAACTATATTGCGAGGTGCAAGTTCAATAAATGGACTTGATGAAAGTAGTCCCAATATTGACGATTTACCAATACCACCAGGTTTATCAAATAATCTTAATATAAATGGTAATTATAATCAATTGATAAATGATGGAATTGATGAAGATTCTATTCCACCGATGGACAAATTTGGACTTAAAGCGTTATCATCATTATTAAGACAAGAAGATAATGATCAAAATAACATAGCTAAAGGTATAGATTTAAATATGCTTGGATTAGACTTATCGATGAATAGAAAATCTAAATTATTGTCAAAAACATTACCATCTCCATGGTTAGAGACAAGTAGATCCGAAGTTGAACCATTGTTTGAAAAACCTAGAAGTTTTAACATAGATTCAAATGAATTATTACCAATTGAAGATCGTATTTCATCATTTAATGATTTAACTCTTTTCTTTATTTTTTATACAAAACCAAGAGATATTTTACAAGAATTATCAGCAAGAGAATTAAACAAACGAAATTGGAGATATCATAAAGAACTGCAAGTATGGCTTACGAAAGATACTAACAGTGAACCAAAACCTGCTGGAATTGGTGCAGAAGAGGGTACATATATCTTTTTTGATCCAGTATCTTGGGAATTTGTCACTAAAACATTTGTTTTGTCATACAATTCTATTATATAAATAATGAAACTACTGTACTAATAGGAATTTTTTAGAGTTTATTGTTTTTTTTACTTAAAAGGTAATTATTAATGTGTATAATCTAAATAAAATTTAAAATTTCTGTATATTACATGAATTTTGTCTTAATGCTTCAATTAATATATCTTACCTATTTTGATAGATACAGTTGAAAATAAATCATCCTTCGAAGAAGGATTTGTGTTGTTCAGGAAACAGTTGTCTTTGATGAACAATTAAAATTAGTGGAAGTTCTATAGAAAAAAAAATAAAAAAAAGAAAAAAAATGTTGAAAAAGAAAAAAAATTACTTTATACCGAGAAAATAAAAAGCGTTATCATGTCATGAAATACCACAGGTATTAGGAGATCCAATTTGAGGTATTTATAAGTGATTTGAATCCACATAGTGTCTTCGTTTTATAATATACAACGATAGCCCAGTGTTGGTGACACAAAAGAATTTTGAAATTAACTTAGAAGAAATAAATATATGATGGGGTACCATAATTATTATGGGAACAACAGTGATGGAGTTTTTTCTAGTGTGGAGAATAACGAAAACAAAGAAGAAAATAACAATATTAACACTGATAGCAGTATCAAGAAAAGATCATCATCAGGATGTGTTACTTGTAAAATTAGAAAGAAACGTTGTGATGAAGTTAAACCGGTCTGTGGTGACTGTATGAGACTTAATAGAAGATGTGAATATATTACAAAAGAAATGACTGAAGAACAAATAAGAATTTTAAAAGAAGAGATGATGCTTATAGAAAAAGATAGTAAATCCAGAAAGAGGAGAAAAAAAGGGCTTAATGACGATGAAAACAATGAACCCAGTGGTAATTTTTCTTTAGAACAGACAGCCAGCGATTTGAATGAAGAAAAGCCAGCAAAATCAAAGCTATCAAGATCTGTCAAAGGAACAAGGAAGAAAAGGACTAAGAATGGTAGTAAGATTATTTTTAATCCATTAGCAATGAATATGGCGTCCATAACAAATTCTCCAGTTTTCCAAACGATGACTCCAAATACAACAACATCAAATGGATCAAGTTTTATATCGAGCATTCCTAACCAATCAAATGTCGACGTAGGAACAAACATAACAAATATGGAAATTTTTAATCATGTTACAGCTAAAACAGCTCCTTATTCATCAATTAATATAAATACGATCAAAAATCCAGTACGAAATAAGAATGAAATAAACGTAGATGATAAAATCTTATCAAGCTTTGATCTACATTTTAGTATACCTAACAATAGCCATAATAATAGTAATAATTTCCAAATTCCAAATAATAAAAATAATCTCAAACCTAATATAAATAATCAACAATTTACATCCGCTTTATCACCTTCATTCCCATATTTTGCTACACCTTCAACAAATATGAATGAAATACCCCTAAATATAGATGATAATAATAATGATACTACTAATAATAATAATTCCAATAACAATGGATCCAACAGTTTACCATTATCATTAAATGGAGAGGAAAACATAATTAATTTTACAGATTTGTTTTCAACAGGATTTTCAAAGGTGGTTCAAGATCATTTTAAAACTGAAACTTTTGATTTCGAAAATAATACTAATAATACTTTCAATGACAGTGATGTCATTAATAATGTAAATGGTAATAATTTTAATCCATTTTCTACACAATTAAATACTAATAATTCTTTGAGTCAATTGCAAGAAATGTTTAAACTTTCACCACGGTTCCCTAATTTAGAAATAAATAGTAATCAACTTTTAAATCTTGATGAAGAAAGTTATCCAATTTATAATAATGTTCAATTGAATGAGCCAAAAGTTTTAGAAGTTAATTCTAATGAAAATTATAATAAAGAGCAAAATTTTGATAATAATAAATTAGAAAAAATTCAAAGTTTAATTAAATTAAATCAACAACAGCAACAACAACATATTTATACAAATCCATCAATTTATACTAATTCAACATTAGCAAATTTAACTCCAATGGGACAAAGGTTATATGAATATTATAGAGATAAATTAAGTTCTATTGTTTGTTCTGCACCTAAAACTGAAAATATGTATCTAAATACATTTTTACCGATGGCACATGTTGATAAATCTGTTTTATATGGTATTATGGCGTGGAGTGCATTTCATTTAGGTGGTCCAACAATGGAAAAACAAGGTAATTATTATATTAAATTAGCAGTTGAAGGGTTTTATAAAAGACCGATATTAAATGAAGAAGCTGAAGGAAAATCAAAATTACTTTGTGATGAAGTTGATGATAATGATGAAGAAATTGTTAGAGAACCAAATTTTGATATAAATACAGAAACATTTGAAAATTTACAATTATCAGAATTAAATAAGGATAATATGATTAATATGAGATTAGCTGCATTTTTGATTTTATGTGGTGTTGAAATATGTAAAGGTGATGTTTCAAAATGGTCAAAATATTTAACATATGGTGCCAAATTAATTAAATTAAAAGGTGGATTAGAAAGGTTTAATGAAAGTAAAGATGAACATTTTTTAGTTACAAATTATGCATATCATGATATAACTGCACTTCAAGTTATTAATGAAAGGACTATTCATTTTGATATTCAAGAATATGAGAAAATGTGGACAAAATCTAATGAATTAGGATTTACTGATCCATTACATGGAATTTCATCACCAGTTTTTAAAATATTAGCTGAAATTAGTAAATTAGTTATAAGTGTTCAAAAATTAGTTAAAAGATCCGAGAAGGATGAATTAGATGATACACAAAAAATTAATAATAAAAAAAATATTGCTGAATCACCAGTAGATAAAATTTATGGATTGGATGAAGAAGATTATTGGATTGGTGAAGATTCATCAGTTACTTCATCAGTTGATGATATGTTTATAAATGGAGTTCCAAGTACAGTTTCAGATGAATGGCCTGATCCAAATTTTGATAAAGATGTTAATTTAGAAGATTTAGATCAAGTTATGATTGAATGTCAAAACCTTGAACAAAGAATTGCCAATGTTAAACCAAAATTATCACCATATGTTACAAATAAAGAACTTGAACTTCAATTAACAATGTTTGAATGTTTTCAAGTTACAGCCAAAATTCATTTAAGACAATCAGTTCTTAGAATGAATTCTGCATCAATTGAAATTCAATATTTAACTAACCAATTAGTTAAATTATTAGATGTTTTATTAGGTAGTGAAGTTGAAGCATGTCTTTGTTTACCAATGTTTATTGCAGGTATGAATTGTGTTACTAGGAAAGATAGAATTAATATGACTAAACGTTTTAAATCATTTATTAAACGTTATAAATGGAAAAATGTTTTGAGATGTCAAATTGTTATAAGATATATTTGGAAACTTAATCTTAAAGGTGAGAAATTTGTTGATTGGTATGCAGTTGTTAAAAGGCTTGGCTGGGATTTAAGTTTTGCATAGGGTAAAAGAAAACATAAATTTACAATTAAGAATGAAAATATAATTAGAAAAAGTTAAAAAAAAATTAACGAATTTTGTAAAATAACATAAGTATCGACATAAATTAGATATTCTATAAAGAACTAAATAAAATTTAAAAGGAAAATCAATAAATAAAAATGAGAAAAAAGGACACCAGTAAAGTTCGAAGTAAATTTGTGTATTAGAGTGTATTATGTAGGAAAAAAAGTAGAAATAATTTAATCTGTCATTTTAATTAATTTAAACGAATATCACATGACATGACATGACAATTTATTTGAAATGTATCATAAAACAAAGACAATTTTGTGTAATAGTTAAATAGGAAAGTAATATTAATTCAATGAATTTGATATCTTACTAGTTAATAATCTTTCCTTAACTGAATTCATGACAATATTTAAACCTTCTCTACTTCTTATTAAATTTGAACTAAATTTATTCTTTGACCAATTTTCAATTCTATCTTTTATGTTTAAACCTAAACCAAATTTATGAGAGAAGCCACTACTGAATTTAACTGTAACATGAGAATTTGTAACTTTTTTATTAAAATCAAATTTATAAGTATTAAATTCTTCAACTCTAATAATTTTTCTATGATCTAAATTACAATTATAAGTTATCATTTCTTTAGATTTTGGGTCAACAATTGTATTTTCTATAATCCAACTTGTGGTAATTTTACCTAAAAATGGTTTAACAAATTGAGGTAATCTACCACTTTTTTTAATTAATTTAATTTGGTTTAGTCTACCATGTTCATCAATGAAAACGTCAATTGTATCAGTAGATTTGACATGAGTTGAATAGGGGTTTGGATATCGATTAAAATATGCAAGCGTTACTATTTCAAAATTATGTTCATAAGTATGGCTATTTTTGTAGTATAAAACCATGTCGTATTTATGGTTCGGTAGATAGGTTGAAAGAAAATGTGTATAAATTTATGTATTACAGTATTTAGAATGAAATTCTAGCTTATTTTAAAAATTAGTATATAACTCACATGAATACACCACACACACCACACACCCTTACAGTTTAAGTGTGAAAAAGTAACACGACTAAAATAGACAAATTGTGAAAATCGGAAAACAAGAGGATGTCCTAAAAGGGAAATACCGGGAAAATGAAAAAAATCAATTACTTGGTTTAGTTAGTTAGTTAGTTAGTTAGTTAGTTAGTTAGTCAGTTAGTTAGTCAGTTAGTTAGTTATAAACGGAGATGAAATTAAATTAAATGTTAAGTATGGGAATATAAAGGTTTTAATATTATAATAAGATCAAAGAATAATAATAATAATAATAGTAATACATGAGGAGATCTTATTTTTAAAAAAAAATTTTTTTTTTCTTTCTTTCTTTCTATTTACATTGATTGATTCAATCATTCTTTTTAGAATTAACCATTTTTTTCTTGTAAGAATCAATATAGAAAGCAGCAAATAATAAAGTTAATGGAGCTAAATAAAACACGTTAATATAAACAGCTATTGCTTGTTCACTTGTAGCAATACAACTATTAAAACTACCCGAAACTGAATCATAATATCTAACAAATAAATGAATAAAAGCTAATGAACCACCAATAATAAATTGTAAAATTTGTAAAGTTGTTAATGATTGTTTAAACCATTTTGGTAATCTAATTTTTAAACAAGATAATGAAAAATATGCATACATTATTGAATGAATAAATGAATTAAAAACAACGAAAATCCAAATTGGGGATGACATATATCTTGTACCTGACCACATACATAAAATTGCACCAGAATGATGATAACTTTGTAATAAAGATGAAGGTCTACCTTTTAATAAAATAATAATAGTATCTAAAATTTCATAATATTTTGATAGATAAAAAAGATAAGCATAAAATGTTAAACCTTTTAAATTAACATCATCATAATTTTTCCAAAGATTATTATTAATATCATTATTATTACAAATTGTTTGCCAAAATGCTTCAATATTTGAAATTGGACTTGATTTAATATTTTTAAATAATGAAGGAAATATTTTATTTGATAAATGATACATTGTACTCGTCATACCAATAAAAGTCCAAACTGAATAAACACAAAGGAAAATATTATGAATTAAAACTAATAAATTAAATATTTTAAATTTTGTAATTTTATATGGTACAGCTTTTAATTTTTTTAAATTTTTTGGTAATTTTTCATTTGGATTTGTCTTTTTAAAATAATTAATTTGTCTTTTTAAAACATTTTCGTTACAAATATGAACAGTTGTAAAATAAATAATTGCAATTGAAATTGGAACATAACCATTTAATGATAATGGGTAAATAAAATTTTTTAAAAAATCATTTTGAAAATTAAAAGGCCAAGTTGGTATTGGAGTTTTAGAATCTGGCAGGCCAAAAGTATTACTATCAGGTAAAAAATTCCATTTAATTAAAGTATCAATTAAAGAATTTGAACTTGAACTTAAACTTGACATCTGCAGAGGCTATATATTATTAATATTTAAGCTAAATAGAATATTAATTAAATATAGGAAAAGAAGAAATTTATAATAGAATTTATTAAATGAAAGAATGGAATGAAGACAAAAAAGAATGAAATAAACACAAGGAAAGAAAATAAATAAATTTGATCTATCAATTACAAAAAGATAAAAAGAACCAACAATTATTTAAAAATCCTGTTTCCTTAAAAAATAAAAGTGTTGAACTTTTGTGACATCATGTTAAGAAATACATCTCACCAAAATTAACAATAAATATATGCTAGAAAAAGAATATAAACTTGTTTGTTCTTTGTTCTGAGTTGTATAAGCGCTTACCGATTTCCCCGCGTATTTTACTATTTTTACTCTTTTAGTAAGTTTTTCTGATTTTCCTTATTAATTTAATATGGATAATTCCCCCGAACAGTTCCGGGATAACTCGGGATAAAAAAACATTATTTTTATTGAAAAAAAATAATAAAATTAAAAATTACTCATCCGGTCGATCGACGCGCCGGTTTTTTTTTTTCATTTTCATTTTTAAAATTCTGTTTTTGAAAAAAAAATTTCTAACCGGAAAAATTATTTTTTTTAAATTATTTTTTTTAAATTTTTGATTGTTTGATCGCTTGAAATTAATCCGGTCCGAATTAGCTTGTATTTTATTTATCCGCATAAAATTGTCTGATTTTCTATTAATTAAGTAAATTATATTATCAGTTAAATTTTTTAGTTTAACAAAACTGCATTTATTTATACTTATATGTACTTATATGTTTCGTTTATTTTATCTCCTCATATGTAATTCCAAAAGATTAGTAATCACCAGTTCCTATTTTTACCCCAGAAAACAAAAATTTGTCCCCGGTATGGAATTACCCGAAATCTCCATCAGCTCACCTAAAAAATTCTTTCTTTTCTTTTTTTTTCGGAAACAATATTAATAGTAATTTTAATAGCGCCATAGCTATAGTGCGAAAAAAATAGATCGATATGTATATATACATATATATAATCCGGTAACTAGTATAATAAACGAGTTTATCCTGTGCCAGGCTGGACTAAGGTGGGGGTGGTGGGGGGTTAAAGGTATTTAATAATTATAGTTAAATCTTGCTGTTTCCCCATTTTTTTCTGCTTTTCGGTTTCTTACTTTACTCTATTCTCCTTTGTTTTATTATTTTATCTTCTGATAATCACTACTTTTTTCTTTCTTACATCTATATTTTTAGTCTCAAAAAAATATATTTATCATCACTATTAACATAAAGAATAATATTATATTTTTTCTCCTATTTAACCATATTGTATTTAATATATATTTAATTTATTACTCATTTAAAGGGAACAAACAAATGAGTCAACCAATAGTTCAAAATGTGGATATTGTATCCAAAAAGGAAAATGATCGTCCTTATAAATGCCAAATTTGTGAAAAAGCTTTCCATAGGTTAGAACATCAAACAAGACATATTAGAACTCATACTGGTGAGAAACCTCATCATTGTACATTTGATGGTTGTTTAAAAAAATTCTCAAGATCTGACGAATTAGCTAGACATTTAAAAATTCATACAAATCCAAATATTAGAAAGAAAAGAAAACCAAGAAAGACAAAACTTCAAATGCAAGAAGAACGTTTAAGACAACAAAAATTAAAAGAGCAAACAATAATAATAAATAAAAATGAAAAAGAAAATAAATATAATAATGAAAATCAAAATGAAATTTTTACTAATATTTCTAACAAACCTTCAATTTCTTTAATATTAAATGATACCGATAATATTGCTACTAATACTACTACTACTACTTCTAATAATAATAATAATAATAACAATAAATTAAATCAATTGAAACCTATTTTTATGACTACAAATTCATCAAGTTCATCATCTTCAACATCTACGTCATTATCATTATCTCAATCTTCATCAAAAGGAATACCTTCTCAACCTTTCATTTTAAATAATAATCAAAATATCCACTCTATAAATTTACAAATACCATCAACTGCTCAAATTTTACCTGTACCACCATCATTAGCATTATCAAATTTACCATCATATTCACAAACCAAGCATTTTAATCAAACTACCAATCCAAATTCATATTCCACATCAAATCAAAATTTGTCAAAATCATTTTCACCTTCAAGAACTAATAGTACAAATTCCTTAAGATCTTTTGAATCTTTTGGAAGATCATCATCACTTACTACACTATCTTCATCTTTTAATAATATATGTTTTACTCCTTTATCAAAATTTAATTCATATACTAGACTTCCAACCAATACATCAATACTATCAATTAATAATTTAACGAATAACATAAGTGATGAAAGATTATTAAAAAGATCAAGACCAAATTCTCCAACTTCAACATTTGGAAGGCCTGCAACTTTTAGTATAAATTCTCCACTTAATACTCCATCTTCTACTCCAATTCAGTCACCTAATTTAAGACCAACAAATGCTAACAATAATAATCTTAATATAAATGCAAATAAATTAGTTTTACCACCTATTAGATATATGTTAGGAATCGAAGGGATGGATCAAACTAATGTTAATTCAAATAACAGTATCAACAACAACAACAACAACAACAACAATAATAATGGTGGATATTTTGTGAATTTTAGTTCAGCAAATACAAAGAATTTACTGACTAAAAGTTTTTCTAATGATAACCTTTCTAATAGAAGATAATGAAGGTTCCCAAATATCAACGGAAAGATAATATAATATAATTTGAAATCCCCTTTCCTTTGATTTTTATCTATATTTCTATTTCCATTATCACTTAACATACATATCTTATATATTTTCTTTTTTATTACTTTTTTGTAGGGGAACTCAATTTGGATTGATTATGCCCCACAAAATTTCCGGTTCTCATTTTTTTTTTTGCTTTAATAAAGAAATATAGTTATTCATGTTGCTAGCTAAACCTTAAATTAAAAAAACTAAAAGTTTATAAAAATAAGAAACTGTAAGCTATAGTCTCAAAATAAAATAATTAGTTATATAGTAGTACGCCTCTAAATTAAAATTAGTATGTGGCAAATAATATTAGCATATTCAAATATTTGCATTCTTTTATGTAATATTTTCAAACTATATAGGTTAATATTATTTTATGGTTAGTTTACTCAATGCATTGAATGATGCTGTCTAGATATCAGCAATAAGTAGAGAGTGCATGCATGAATAATGGATTTTATAATTATCATTTACCAGCACAGACAAAAAATAGAAAAAAAAGACTCTTGTCACGTGTCGTATTACGTATTACCTCATCAAAAAGAATGATCGTGCCATGATGAACAAAAATGATCAACCTTGAGTGATAAGAATAAATTTAATTCTGATTGCTATAAGAATATGGGGTATCAAACTTTTTTTTCATCGTTTGTTTACGTCTTTCTCATTTATCGGTTTTACAAAAGAGTTCAAACATTATATGTATTTTTGTGACCGTCAATCTTTTGACTTATTGATAGGGAAAAATTAAATAAATCTTTAAAAAATTGTTGGTGAAGTTTTGTTTAATTTGATTAATCACATTTAAAGTGATAATTATTTCAATTCAAAACTTTATCAATGCCGGTATCACTAATTTCAACACACTTATTATCAAAGGATTTGGATTTTCTACCTATAAAACAATATTATTAACAACTCCACAAGCTGCAATTGCTATGGCAGTAAGTATTTTATGTGGAACGATTCCATACTTTGTTAACAATATCAGATCTGCGTTGATTTTCATTACTACAGGAGTCACCATGGCAGGTATTATTATGATATATAAAATTGATCCAAAAAAAAAAGTTGATGCATCACTGGCGGCAGTGTATTTATGTGGATTTTATAATGCCCCATATGTTCTATGTTTATCATTAATTGAATCTAACACCACAGGTCAAACCAAAATAGCATTTTATTCAGTATCTGTTGGATTTTTTTATGCATTGGGTAATTTGATCGGGCCGCAATTCTTCCTCGGCAGGGAATCACCGAAGTATCAAACTGGTATTAAGGCTATGTTTGCAGCATGTTGGATTATGTATGGTATGACGATATTATATGCAATTTTATGTTATTTTGAGAACAAGAGAAGAGATAAGTCTCGTCTAGCAGAAAACGAACTTTCGACTGATATAACGGAGATCGAAATGGGAGAACTGGCCGATAAACAAGATCTTACCGATCATGAAAACAAACATTTTAGATATACTTTTTAAATTTAAGATATCGATCTTTATTCTACTTATTTTTATACATTCTATTTAATTCTTATTCTATTTAATTAACCAAACATTTATAGATTATTTATAAACAGTTAACAGGGAATTTACTATTAAATTTTTTTCAATACCCAATTTCAACAAAATTCTAAAATATCTTGAATATTAAAAATAAAAGAAAAAAAATATTTATACTAAAAAAAGCCTGATTAAATTGAAAGAAATAAACATTTCTCAGTATCCTTGAGATTTTATGTTTTTTAATGCTATGCCCAATTAAAATGTTGAAACTCAAATAAATTATCAATATCTTCCTTGACCGTTTCATTTCCTTGGAAATAATATTTATTAAAAACATCTTGAAATAATTCTTGGGTCATTGAATCGACCATTCCATTATTATTCATTGTATTTGGGGTATTTGATTTCATAGCAGTAGAACCAGTTTCCAAGTTTCCTTGAACCTGTTCAAGAGATTGTTGTTGTTGTTGTTGTTGTTGTTGCTGTTGTTGCTGTTGTTGCTGTTGTTGCTGTTGTTGCTGTTGTTGCTGTTGTTGCTGCTGTTGTTGCTGTTGCTGTTGCTGTTGTTGTTGTTGTTGCTGCAATGTATTTTGAAATTCTTGAGAATTTGTAATTGTACCAAAGTTTGAATTATTTTGTAAATTTTCAGAGATTTGGGTTTTCAACAATGGTTGTACAGGCATGAAAACTTTTGTACCCATGGGAGATTCTGCGTCTAATTGAACATTAGCTTTTTTTGAATGTAACTGTCTCGGTACTTGTGATTGATTGTTAATATTAGTTTTATTTATTGGATTATTACTATAATAATTTGATGGATTTATAAACATTTTATCTTTAATATGTTGTAATGGAGAAGGTATATTCTGGAAATTCATTTCATTTATAGATTCATTAAGTTTTAAGTCAGAAGTTGAAGGTTTGTCAAAACTTTGAATTATAATCGAAGAAACAACCAAATAAAGATTTTTAAATTTAACAAAACTTGGATAATATATTATCATTTCATTCATAACTTCAATTGTTGAAGTTGAAAAACTCTTTAATAAATCAGAATTTCTTTCAGTTTTCCAACAACAAAAGATCATTGTTAAACCAATATTAACTAAATCATGTAAACATTGAGGATTTGTTTTCCATTGTTTATAAGGACTTATTAAAAATTTAAAAGATTCAATTGCTTTTAAACAATCATCTTTACAAATTAATAAAGAATTTAAATCAGGATTTGGAAATGATGGTGATGGTCTATTTAAAATAATTGATGCAATATAAGATTTTATTTTTAATTCATGAAAAGAATTTGAATTATTTGGTAAATCATTACTAATTTTAATTAACAAATTTGAAATTGATTCTTGAATTCTATTTTTATAATCGATTATCATTTCTAATGTTAAATTTGGAGTTGAACCTTTTGTTCTTGATATGTAAACTGTTTCTAATAAAACACCATAAATTTCAGATAATTCAATTGAAATTAAACATGGATTAAAATGAACACGATTATAATCACTTAAAGAATTATTATTACTTAAATAATCATCATGCAGTAACATTGGTAAATGAATTTCAATTTCTTTCTTTTTAATTGATAAACCTCTACCAAATTTAACAGCATTTGATCTTTCAAGTAAATAAGTTGACCAAAATAATCTATTTCTAAATTCAATTTTTGATTCAGTTAAATTATCATGTCTATTAATTAAATATAAATCTAATTCCATTGCTAATGCCATTAAATATCTACCACAATACCATAAATCACCAGAATCATCTTTAAAAACATTTGTATTTATACACCAAATCATCATTAATAATAATTCTTGTAATGATAGTATTGATCTATAAGATACCAGTTTTTCCAAATATTTTTGTGCAGTATTATAAAATTCAATTGGTTTAAATTGATTATAATAATTAATTAAATCAGGAGTTTTTTCACCTCTTTCTAAACCAATTGCTAAAACCATAAAAATAATATATTTATCATGATAATTTAAACTTTTTGGAGTTGAATAAATCATTTCAAAAGAATTTAAAAATTCTTTTAATTCAATAACTGGATAATAAGGATGAATACAATTAATATATTTATTAACAGCTGATTTTGCAATTGTATAAGGAGGTAAAGAAGCACAAGAAGTTGAATTCAGAGCTGATTTTGGATCAAAATCAGAAAAATCAGAAGCAGATAAATGATTTAAATCATCTAATTTTTGTAATTGCATTTGCTTTAAGAAAACTCTGGCAAAATTTGAACCAGTTGCAGCACCAATATATTTACCTTGAAGATTATTGTTCTTTGAGGTTGTTAAAGTACCAACTTCATTTGTTAGTTCATCTAATGAAACCATTTGAGGATTTTGAAAATTTTGGAAATTTTTTTTCAAGATTGAATCATTATTTGATTGTTTTAATTGAATTTCACCTAATTTTAATTCTAAAGTTTCAATTTGATTCATTAAAGGTTTGACAGTTGAATATTTATAAAAAACATTATTTGATAAATCACAATCTAACTCAAATTTTTTACATCGATTACAACATGGTATATTTCCTAAACATTTAACCTTTTTCTTTTTACAATTAGTGCAAGGTTTAATTGAATCAGGAACTATATGAGTTTCTAATTTCTGTTCCATTGTTAAAAATTAGAAAAGTCTTAAGTTGTAATTTTAATTGAAGCGTATGTTATTTGCAGTTTAAAGGAATAAATTGTAAGGTCAACAGATAAATGAAATTTTTCTTAAATATTAATGTAGTAATTTAAATAAAAATAATAATAGTAATAATATGTAATCTAGATTGATTGAATGATGAGTTAATGAAAGATTAATGTCACCATTTAATTGTCATTTTATATGTATACATATATATTATTAAAGTTGCCATTGAGTATATGCTTATGCCGCATTTCAGCATTTTTTATTTTTTTCCCATAGTAAGACAGTAAGATCGATCCTCGATGCCCCAACCTCAATAAAGGAATAAAAGGGTTATGCGCGCAAATATGATAAAACGTGACATCAAAATTTTTAAATATAATAAATAAATAATAAAAAAATAAATAAATAAATAATAATAAATTATTTCATTTATCTAAGTATTTAATATTTATATTATTTATTATCTTTTTTATTTCTATTTAATCTATTTATTAATATTTGATATTTACATTTAAGAATAAACCATCTAAATTCTAATCGCTATCATTGTAAATGAACTTGGAATCCAAAATTGACTTAATTTGCTTGTTATTCAATAGAACTGCATGAAATAATAAAATAAAACATTGACTCTGCTTTTAAAACGAGGTTTCGTAGAATTTATGTAAGATAATAGTTTTGAGTGTGATCTGAGAATCCAAATTCTGAAAATTTATAATTAGTGTTTACAATTCAATAGAGTCTATTGCTTTAAACAATTCCGTTAAATATTGAGTAACAGGGAAGATGTTCAAATATTTGTATAGAGAAAAAATAGCTGAAATATTATTAATATATTTCCTTTTTACTCATAATATTGGAGTTTCAATATTTATGATTGTAAAACCAGCACTTAAAAGCAAGGTAAATTGTTGAGCCCATTCATGAGTTAGCTTTTCACTACACTTTAAGAACAGATAATTGATTTGTTATTATCGTGAGATCTAAAGCAACAATAGTTTGATCAAATTGCCCTAACAGATGTTCTAACTTTGAAACTATTTGAAATAGGTGATATTGTTGTTGTTGAAGAATCTGCTCCTTTTTTTTAGTTAAATTCCAATTGAACTAGATTCATAGGAATAGCAAAAAACTGGCACTTAATTAATTGGAAGCTTATCACTGAAGCTAAAAGCAATGTTCTGATTTTCTCTAATAAAAAACTGATATAAATAAAAGCGTTTCCAGACCTATTAGAATTAAATTTTTGATTTAGCCGGTAACCAATCTGGAGAGATTTAGTTCCAGTCAATCTTCAAAACAAATATGCAGATACCGGAGAAAGCAGGTGATAAGTAAGTTTTGGCTACCATTTAATTATCAAAGCTGATGGAGCAAACTGGATTAAATCTTTTGTAATTATATTTAGTTGAATGAAAAAGCAAAAAAAAAAAGTTATTTGGTTGGATGAAATGTACAAGTTTGCATAAAATATCTGCAACAGCCAGTCAATTAAAAGTTGGTGAAGCTTCAATAAGAAGTTCACAAATAATATGATATTTCATTATGGCTGACTGCTTAAGAGATTGAGCAGTTGATAAATAAACTGGACTTACTAGATTGTGAACTGCAACATTAAAGAGCTGTATTATGCCAGCAATTCTCTTGCTAACCCCATTTTTTTTGGTAGCATAATAACTGAGAAGGATTGAATCTGATTTACAGGTTCTCTACTGTTTGCGCTAAGGCGAGCTAAGATAGAATGATAAAAAAAAACTGTTATAGCTTCTCGTCTAATTCTCTCAAAATATATATATATATGTATGTATTATGTTATTCAGCTTACATAAATTAGAAATATTTTCTTTATTCTTTATTCTCTATTCTATGTATGTTATTATAAATATTATTAAAAGAAAATTATACGCTATACCCTCAATTATATATAAATTAAATTTCTGAATTTCTTTTTCCTCGTTCGCATTCGGTAACTATTTCATGTTTTAAGATTTGGAAATCGCAAATTGCGAGATAAAGTAACGGGAATACCGTTCGCCATTTCCGTTCTATATTCAGATCCAGTGGTACACTTCTCCATTTAGGTATGGTTTAGCTTGTTTTTATCATAATTGAAAGAGGCCGGTGACAAAACTATTTGGAAAGCCGCACAGATCTTTTTTTCAGTATAATAGTTAATTCCAGTAAAATGTCCTCATCAACCATCCAGAAATTACTTATTGATTTGTCTGTTAATTTTAAAGTATTAAATCAGTAGATTGATGAAATATTTTAGTATTTGGATGTTTTATATATATACACACACACACATATATATATATACGTGGAAGATAGTAAGTGAGTTGGATAAATAATAATTAGGTAAAATAAAATAATAATTAATTATATAAATAAACATTTGAAATATATATAGATGAAAAATTAGACTTTTATTTGGCTGCATTAAAGATTGAAAAAGATGAATTATATATCATTAACAACTATTGAAACTCATACATGTGGTGAACCGTTTAGAATTTTAATAAATGGATTACCAAAGAAAATACCTGGTAAAACTTTATTAGATAAAAGAAATTATATTCAAAAAAATTATGATTATATTAGAACTACTTTAATGAGAGAGCCAAGAGGTCATTATGATATGTTTGGTGGTTATCTTTTAGATACAACAAATTATGAAATTGAAGCTGATGCTTCAATTATTTTTATTAATCCTGATGGTTATACTGATCAATGTGGTCATGGAATAATTAGTATAGTTACAACATTAATTCAACAAGGTTGGATTGATCAATCAAAATATAAATTAAAACCTGAATTAATGGAAATTAAATTAGAGACCACAATTGGTATAATTGAAACAAAAGCTTGTTGGAATGGCAAAAATGTTGAATTTGTTAGATTTAATAATACTCCAGTTTTTATTTTATATGAAAATATAATTGTTAATACAAGTATTGGTCCATTAACTGGTGATATTGTATTTAATGGTGCATTTAATTTTTTTACAGAAGTATTAAAGGAAATTTTACCAATAAATCCTGAAAATGCAAATAAAATTTTAAATATAGGGTATGAAATTAAACAAGAAATTAAAAAATTAGATAATTTAAAAATTTATAATAAAGATTTCCCTCAAATTAAAGGTTTACATGGAGTTGATTTTATCAATGTTAATAAAGAAAAAATTGATTTATCTAATGAATTAATTCCAAACCAAAAATCTTGTTTAGTTTTAGGTATTAAACAACTTGATAGATCACCTTGTGGTTCTGGCACAGCTGGACGTACAGGTTCATTATATTTAAAAGGATTAATTGATAAGGAATATAGATATGTTAATCAATCACTTATTGGATCAAAATTATTTGCAAGAATTGTAGAAACTGGTTTAAAGGCAAATGGTGGTGAAAATGACGCTTGTATTATAGAAATTGAAGGTCATGCAAATATTATGGGTACATCTACTTGGAATCTGGATTTTGAAGATACGGTTAGTCTGAATGGTTTTATTGTTTGTCACTAAGGACTCGTAACCATGCAGTGCTCTATAAATCACAGTTACCAGAAGCCAGTTATGAGTATAAATATAAATTATACATATATATAGATATATATAAACTGTTATAGGAAAGCTTTTCTAATGAATATTTGAAAAAAAAAACAACACCACAGTATTATATGATAAATTAAATTAGGAATCACCTATTTTTCAAAATAAATAAAAAACATTTAAACATTCAACTAACTTTATTGTGAATTTAAAGTTACTGTTTGATTAAAAAATTTGGAAGGCTTTCATTAATTTCTTTTTCTTGTGCTTGACTTGGTTCTTAATTGCTTTATATATATAAAAATATGCACAAAGGAGGGGTTTTCAATTTGTAAACTTTTATCTCCGTTTTAAGAAAAAATTAGGGTTTAAAATTTACTGATTTTAAATTAAAATCAATATTTTAATGTGAACTAATAATATATATGTATATTAATTAATCAATTAATTAATTCTTAAAAATTAATCTAATACCAAGCTATACATATTATTAGTATAAATTACTATATATCTGAAAAGGTGGCAGTAAAATATGAAATCAGATGACATGTTAAGATCAGAAACGGAAATTAGCTGGCTGTTTTGAGTAATAATTGTCAAATATTAATTAGTTTTACTATAAATCCACCATTTTTTGGTTTAAAAATAGTAAATTCATGCGATTTATAGATTAAAATTATTAAAACAATCATAAAGTAACACAATTCAAACAATGCAGACTAAATAAAGATAAAGGCAATTAATTAATTTCATCAATTCGCAGATCGCGAATTTAAACGGCGGAAGCGACAATTAGCACAAAAACAATTAATTGCATGACAGAATTAATTATACTAACAGGGGGATATATACTTTTGATCTACAAAATTTACAAATTTGAAAAGGATAAAAATCCACTATTGTCTCTTTTAAATTCACAATTAGAAAATAAATAATTAGTTGCATATTTAAATTATTCATTTAAAAGAGAGAGAACAGATTAAAACTACATTAATAGATAATGAGTTCTTTTAAATCAGATACTGAACATCGTCAAGATGACTTAATTCTGGATAATGTTACAGATACTAATAGTGATGCTACACCTGTTGAAAAAAAGGTTTTACAAAGAAAAGATGAAGATGAAATATCTTTAATTCTTGATAAAGATCCTGAAGAATTAGCTGCAAATTTGAAATTAAATAAAAAAGTTGTTTTCAAAATTGACTGTGTTATTCTTCCATTTTTAACAATTACTATGTTTTTAACTTTACTTGATAAAAACTGTCTTTCATATGCTGCTTTATATGGTTTGAAAACTGACAATAACTTAAAAGGTCAAGACTATTCTTGGTTAGCAACAATATTCTACATGGCATATTTATTTGCACAAATACCAGTTTTTGTATTATTACCGAAAATCAAAAATTTAGCTAAATTTATGGCAGTTTTATTATTTATCTGGGGAGGTATTTTAATGTGTATGGCAGCATGTACCAATTTTGCAGGGCTAATGGCAGTCAGGTTTTTTCTCGGTTTATTTGAAGCTGCAATCCAACCTTCATGTATTATTATTTCATCTACTTGGTATACTAAAAAAGAACAACCATTGAGATTAGCATTGTGGTCAAATACCTTTGCAGGTATTTTTAATGGTATTTTTGGATATGGATTTGGACATTGGAACGGAGCATTAGCAGTTTGGCAATATATGTTTATTGTTTATGGAGCAGTTACTATGGGTTGGGGTATATTTTGCTTTTTTACAATACCAGGTAGACTTGATACTGCATGGTTTTTCAATGAATCAGAGAAAAAATGTGCAGTGGCAAGAACTGCAACCAACCAAACAGGTATTCATTTCGGTACTACGAATCTGAAATGGTATCAAATTAAAGAATCATTATTAGATCCAAAATATTGGACCCTTGTTGTATTTATTATTGTTCAAAACTTTATCAATGCTGGTATCACGAATTTCAATACTTTTATTATCAAAGGATTTGGATATTCCAATTATAGAACAATGTTATTAGCAACTCCACAGGCTGCAATTGCTATGGGTGCAACTGTTTTATGTGCAGCGATCTCGTATTTTGTTAAGAATATCAGATTTGCATTAATTTTCTTTACTACAGGTGTTACTATGGCAGGTATTATTATGATATATAAAATTGATCCAAAGAAGAACCTTGATGCATCATTAGCGGCAGTATATTTATGTGGATTCTATAATGCACCATATGTTCTATGTTTATCATTAATTGCCTCTAATACATCAGGTCAAACCAAAAAGGCATTTAATTCAGTATCTGTTGGATTATTCTATGCATTGGGTAATTTGATTGGTCCACAATTTTTCCTCAATAGTCAAGCACCAAAATATC
The DNA here is from genome assembly GCA_023629255.1 of Pichia sp. PB3310. Taxonomy (NCBI): domain Eukaryota; kingdom Fungi; phylum Ascomycota; class Pichiomycetes; order Pichiales; family Pichiaceae; genus Pichia; species Pichia sp. PB3310. The sequence goes on along the minus strand of JAMAJE010000035.1, from coordinate 98,217 downwards.
ATACTGGTATTAAAGCCATGTTAGCAGCTTGTTGTATTATGTATGGTATGTCGATCTTATATGCAATTTTATGTTATTTTGAAAATAGAAAAAGAGATAGGACACATTTAGCGGAGGATGAAGTTGCAATTGATGTTATAACAGAAATTGAAATTGGAGAAATGGTCGATAAGCAGGATCTTACTGATCATGAAAACAAACATTTTAGATATACTTTTTAAATTTACAAGTTCTTAAGATTTTTAGTTTTTTTTCTATCCTATTTAAGTTATATAATTGTTCTTCTATTTATTTAATTAATAAATTTTTTTTTAATTCTTTACTTAACCGTTATTTTAGAGTTATTTATTATAAGAGAAACATATATATATATAAAGTATGACAGTTTTTCTCCTAAAAAAAATTATGATCTTTCTTGACATGTTCTAAACTATATACTACATATTTGTATTTGATGTCAGAGGTTAGATCCAAAAAATCTGATTTTGACTGTGTTTAAAATATCGTTGCGACATAATCAATGCATATCGACTATTTTTAAATCAACCTCCTATCAACACAACTGAACTTGAAACCCAAGCTTCAGCAATTGAATTTTCTACATACTTGAGCGGTGTATTTAGGGATATGGTTCGTCCAAATGGAATCTAATGATATGATTCATATGACTGATGTTTCTTATGATTCAAACTCAACTTTGCATGCTCGAGAGTGATACATGAATTGAAAGAAACATTTGACCGAAAGCAATGGTGCAACTAGATTTTGAATCAACTTGACCTGTAGCATTATCATTCCATACTAGTAATGGAATGCGTTTATACGCAAAATCGAGATTTCCTGTATGGAGCCGTCTGACGTGGACCTATGACTTTCAATATGAGATTAAAATTGTAATCATATCAGCGTTTATATTAACATTATTAATGTTAATAGTAATAATACAACATATGTATACACATTAAATTCAAAGTCTAAAATCAAATAATTGACCAATATCTTCCATTGTCTGGTCATTTGTATTAAAATGATATTTCCTGAAAACATCATTAAATAATTCTTGTGTGAATAAATCATTAAATTCTAAAATATTATTTTTCATTAATTGATCTGAAGTTGATTTGCCTGAAGCATATTGAACACTGGATCTAACTTGTTGTAATTGATCAGTTACATGATGAATTAAATAATCACTTTGACTTTGATTTAATTGTTGATTATTTAAAGGATTTGTATTATCAAAACCATCAACAACAATTGAAGAAATAATTATAAATAAATTTTTAAATTTTGTAAAATTTAAATAATATTTAACAATTTCATTCATTATATTTAAAATTTTCATTGAAAAATTTTTCAAATTTTTTGAATTTGATTCAGTTTTCCAACAACAATAAACCATTGTTAAACCAATATTCATTGTATCATGTAAACAAATTGGATTTATCTTCCAACCTTTTTCAATTAACCAACAATAAGCATCAATACAAGTTTGACAATCCAATTTACATCTCATAATTGATTCAGAATCAGGTAATGGGAAAGATGGTGATGGTCTATTTAAAATTATTGAAGTAATACAATATCTAATTTTTAATTCATGATAACAATCAAGTGTATTTGGAATTTCCTTTTCAACTTGAATCATCCAATTTGTTAAAGAATTTTGTAATTGATCTTTAAATTGAATTACATCAGAACCTGTTAAATGAGGAATTGAAGAAATTTTTGATTTTGAAATATAAATTGTTTCTAATAAATCACCATAAATTTCACAAATATTAATTAATAATAATGAAGGTTTAAATTGGACTTGCTCATAAATTTTTAATACTTCACTATTTATATATGCATTATCAACAATATAATCATCTTTTAAAAGTTTTGGTAATGGAGTATCAATTGCTTGTTTTCTTAATGATAAACCTTTACCAAATTTGATTGAAATTGTCCTTTCTAAAATATAAGTACACCAAAATAATCTATTTCTTAATTCATTTTTTAATTCACCAAAATCCCAATCAGGATTAAATCTATGAACTCCTAATTCCATTGCTAATGACATTGAAAATCTACCTAAGTGCCATAAATCTCCATTATCATCTTTTAAAACATTTGTATTTAAAAGCCAAATTATTACTAATAACATTGATTGTAAAGATTTTTCAGATCTAATTGTTAAAATTTCTTCTAAATATCTATAAGCTGTATTAAAATAATCAACAGGTTTAAATTGATTATTATAATCAATTAATTCAGCGTCTTTTTCACCTCTATCTAAACCAATTGAAACAACTATAAATAAAATAAATTTTTCATTAATTGAAACTTCCCTCGGTGATGAATACATATTATGTAAAATTAATTTCAAATCTTGAAGTATTAAAATTGGATAATAAATATGAACATGATTAATATATTTTAAAATTGCATACCTTGAAATTCTATAAGGTGGTAAAGGTGCATAATTTCTTGTAACTGATGAATCAAATGAATCAAAATCATTTAAATTAGTTGACTCAATTTCATTTAATTTATTTAAATGTAATTGTTTTAAAAATAATTTAGTAAAATTTGAACCAGTTGTTACACCAATATAACAACCTGGAATTGTATCATTATTTGTAATTGTTAAACTACCAACTTCAGCAGATATATCTTCAATTGTTGTTTCTTTACTTTTTCTTATATCTTTACTGCTTGAAATTGAAGTATTATCAGTTGTTGAAGAACTCACCGAAGTACTTGATTGAAAATGGGTTGGTGATGAAGGATTTATTGGTTGTAAACTTTGTGGTGTTAATTTATCAAAACTTTGTTGTTGTTGTTGTTGTTGTTGTTGATTTTGTCCTTGAGATTCAATTTCAGAAATTTGATTTTCTAATTTATTAATTACTAATAATAAAGATTGAACCGTTTGATGATTATAGAAAACATTAGTAATCATATCACATGATGAACCTGCTTTTAAACATCTATTACATGTTGGAAGTTCTCCCGTACACTTAATTTAAAAATTAGTTAAATATATTATAGTTATTATTTAATAATTATGTTAGTATTTTATTTGTGAGATGACAACAAAAAAAGTGAATTTTAACTTAACTTAACTTACCTTAACTTTCTTTTGTTTGCAATTTGCACAAGATTTGATGTTATCTGGTTTTAACAACATGATGTATGTTCATAGAAAGCAAGAAAAGAAAATAGAAAAACAAACAAAACAAAACAAAACAAAACAAAACCAAAGAAAAAAACAATAAGAAAACAAGATATTTTAACTATATCTTTCGATTCTCTCATGCATACAATATAGTTATTTTCTCCATTAATATAAATCTGATATATATACGCATACAATACATTATATATTCTTTGACATGTCCAATTGTCTTACTTAAGGCGTTATTATTAATCGCTTATGTAATGCATCGATCATAATATGGGCATTTAGTTACGTAAGCAGACTTTCAATGTTTTATATGTTTGTGTTTTGTTTAGAACTGTTGTGGTTAATTATATTCATCAATTCAATTTCACCCAAGAATGAAATGAAATGAATACATATTACTATGCTAGGCTCATCTTAAGTTATTATTAGACATATATATTATGTTTGAAAATTAATTGTACAACTGTTGCCAGTATATAATATAATATAATATGTTATATATAGTTTTGGAAATTATTTCCTAAAAGGGTTATATTTCCGAAGACTAGTCTAATTTTAGTTTCGTCTTATCTATATATGAACAAACTAATATTGTGATTATCATAAATTTTAAATCAGTATTGGAACTTTTATTTCCAATATGATCTTTTCTTGACATGTAACAATAGTTATAAACATTTATGTCAATTGAAAAAGCAATAAATGCTGAAATCATTACTTCTCAATCTAAAACCAAAAAGAAAAAGAATGTACATCAGGATCCATTAACTAAAAATTCAATGAAAAAAACAAGTAGAGTGATTAAATCTTGTTCTAAATGTCAAAAACGAAAAGTTAAATGCAATTTTGAAATACCTTGTGATAAATGTATAGCTAGAAATCAAGCTCATTTATGTACAAGAGATCCGGTTATTTATGATGGTTTACTAATCAAAAATAATGATACAAAAGAATTAAAATTCTCTCAAGAAAATGAAGTTTTAAAGAAAAAAATTAAAGAATTACAAGATACTATTATTAAACTTAAAAATGAAAATGAAAATTTGAATTTAAATTTTAATCAAGCTAATAATACTAATACTAATACTAATAATAATAATAATAATGTTACATTAAATTTAACAAACATCCAATCATCTGACTTATTAAAATTAACTGGATCAAAAATGAAACCAAATGCTAAAAAAAATGAAAAACAAAAATCATCAAATTTGAATAATCAAAATGATTGGAATAATTATTCAATAACTGTTAGTTTATTAAAAAAAGGGTTATCAAACGGAATGATTCTTGATACTAATAATCTAGATTTAAATGAATTAGATTTAAATACTGAAGAATGGTTAATTTTAAATGATAAAGATTATTTAAAATATAATGCTGAGGATTCAAAAGGTAAATGTTGGCAATTTGAATTGGATAAAATTAATATGATAAATAAATCTGTATGTGATATATTAATTAATAATGGATTACAAATTAATATTTTATATCCAATAATTAACATTGAAGAATTTATGAATGAATATGAAAGTTATTGGTCTAATAAAGAAATCAAAGAAAAACATGTAAATGAAATTTATTCCAAATCAGCTTCAAATTATATATTTTTAAGTTTAATGTATTCATTAATGTGTTTAGGAATTTATCAATGTAAAAAAGAAGATAAAGATAAATTAAATTTTAAACATCATGATTGGGACACTTATCCAAAAGCATTTTTTGCTGCTTCTTTAGAATGTTTATACCGTGGTAGATATATGACACATCCAAATTTTAGATCAATTCAGACGATAATTTTATTAAGAACACTTTCCGGTTTACTTGGTGGTAATACTTTATCAAATAATTTGACATGTGTTGCATTTTTTTTAACTTATAAATTAAATTTGGTTAAAACAAATGATATATATAAAAGAAACAGTTTATGGAATTTGCTCGTTTACGATTGGTATGATGAAAATGATAGATATTCATTATCTGAAATTTCTTCATTTGCAAATTTTCAATTACCTGAAAAATGGATATCTAAAAAGGCCCAGCTATTAAATTGGAATAATTTCTATTTATTGTTTGCTATAAGAATTGCAACTATAAAAAAGGAATATTATTATAATGATTCGAGAATTACTTTAGAAAGTTTAAAAAAGGCAGATTTAGAATTAAGATATTTTGAAGTTGAAGTTTTCAGAGAAATGGATGATTTTTCGACAAAACTATACCCCGAGATATCAATTGAAAGAATTCAATATATTCAATTTCACATCAACACAATTATTTATCATGAAATCTTAGAAGTTAATTTGAAAATGACAACTTTTTTAACCTATCAACAATGGGCAAATGCTTGTTATTATATTTGTTATCATAGTGCATGTGTGATTTTAAGAAATTTTACATCTATGGAAATACCTTTACCTTGTAAATCATTCTTATCAGTTTGTGAGAGTGTAATTTATGCTTCTGTATTTTTATTAGTTGACTGTGCACTTGATGATAAACATTTTAACAATGCAAAGGAAATTAACACATTGACTGAAAAAACCTTAGCTGTTCTGAATTCCTTCAAAGTGGTTGTAAGAGGTGCTATCCGAGGTATCTATGTTATTGAGAAATTAAAACACTTACTGAGTAAGAAAAAAGATCAATCAAAATCAATCTCCCAATGCTTGGCTTCCGAAGTAACCCAAGAAACAGAAAAAGTGGAAAATATGGCTACTTCATTAAACGTACTGCAAGAACGATCAGTTGAAATTCAAATTTTGAATAATGCTAATAATAATGATAATGACAAAGAAGAAAACATTGTTAATAAAAGTGAAGATAATGAAGAATCTGAGGAAGAAGACGATGATGATAATGATGATAATGACGATGATGATGACATGCCACTTTACTGTTCAATCTTAAATGAACAAAAAGAAATTTATACCCAAATTAATATCCAGAAGCAATTTAATGCAGGAACAGCCACTCAAAACTTTATTCAACAACCAATTGTACCTCCTTCATTTAACGATAAAAATACTATTTATGATAGAGCAACATCAATTAACACAGCAAATGAATTTAATACACCTGAAGGAATTGCTCATTTCATGAAACCTGAGGAGTATAAACTTAGTCCTTTATCTACATTTACTCAACTTATAGCTAACAATATTAATCAGACTTCTGAACCGAAGATTCATAATAAAATTATGGACATTTTAGAAGATAGTGGTTGGTCACAGTTTATCAACTCCATAGATGATTTAGATATGTTTGATGTTAAATAAATTACTTTTCTTAAAAAAATTGTAAACTTTGATTTCTAAAATATTGTACAAATAAAACTTGCTTTAAATTTACATAATACCTCTCTTCGAAGTTTTAACAACAACCTTAATTGGCTCAATAATACCTTTATTATTTTCTGTACCCAAAGCATCTCCTGCCTGCCAACCCATTTTTTCGAGCAGTTTCCTACCAATACTACTTTCATCAATTTCTTTGGCAACAGCTCCAACAATTTCACCTTCTTTATAACTAAAGTTACCTCTACCTTTATTTCTCATCCGTTCAATTTCAATATTACCACCTTTAATTCTCTTAAGTTCCCGCTTCTCTTCACGACTTAATTCAACATCCATACGGAAACAAACATGTCGCTTCGTTGCCAACTTTTTAATTCGATTCCAGTCAGGTTCTCTGGATTTCTTTTTATGAGGTTTCCTTGCTTCAAAGTATTCCTTTTTACCTTTACCAATTTTTCTTGATGAAAACCCAAACGCTTCTGCAATCGCTTTTAGTACCATATTCACATGGAAATCCATTGGTGGAAATCTCAAGGTTTCTCTAATAGGATCATTTTTAAAGTCTTTGAATTCTTCAAGGATTTCAGGCATTTCTAAGAGATATGGATACTTAGTCAACATATAAGCATTGTTTTTCCTTGCGTATTCACGTTCTTGTTTTTTATCTGCTTGATTTTTCTTTCTAAGAATATATTTCTCCTCCAAAAACTTTTGAAAATGGGGATTAATCTCCGTATTTAGTTCAAGTTTGAAATTTTTCTTTTTACCTCTAGCTCTTATAGATTTTGTATTAACATCCAATGGATCAAAATTAGAATTTTTACTCGATTGATGCATTGTTAAAAGATCTTCCATACCCTCTAATAATTCTTCGTCAAACTCGGTATCACTTTGCGGGGAATCATTTCCATCAATACCTTCATCAAAAAGTTCAACATCTTTTTTTCTTGATTTGCTTTTTCTACTTTTATTTCTAAATTGTAAATGGTATTCCTTCAAATCATTAGAGTTATCAACATCCTCCTCTTCTTCTGAACTATCTGAAATATATATTTCTTCTTCATCAAATAAATCTTGATCATCAGGTGCCTGGGGATCTACAATATTTGATGTTGCACTTCTAATGAATGCATTAATTCTATGTTCAGGTAAACCATTCTCTATTAAAAAACTCTCAAAATCATCTCTGGTTAACCATTGATAGTCATCAAAGCCAAATAAATGTGGAGCTTGAACATAATACTGTTGATTTTCAGGCGTAGCCCCAACACGAATATTATCAATCTTGATCTGAGTAACATCAAATGAAACATAATCCTCTTCTAAAAAACCAAACTCTGGTTCATCAAGTTCCTCTTTTATTTCTTCCGGTCCTATTTCACCATACATCTTTTTATTTACATACTTAATAACATTATCCATAGAAAGATTATCTGTATCACTGGAAACAGTATATAATACTTTTTCCTTTTTTTTATATTTATTATTATCCTGTTTATGGTTTTTTATCTTACGATGTGCAGGTAACTCAATATAATTATCACCGTTTCTTGTTTTCTTCAACTTTCCTAAAAATTTTCCAAGTTGGAAATCATCGGCTTCAGAATCGCTTTCACTTAATTCATCATCATCAACAATCAAATTGTCTTCAATAAAATCATCCAACCCACTTTCTTCATTTACAGAATTAACAAGTTCTTCGGCATCATTATCCAAGTCTTCCTCATATGATAAATTAAACTCCTCATCATTATTATCATCAATAATAATAATTCCTGATTTTTTCTTTTTACGTTGTAAATGTGTAAATTGAACCATGGGTCCGGTTGAGGTTAAATTATCATCTTCATATATTTCAGCTTCATATTTATCTTCTTTACTTGATATTACAGCTTCATCAATTGTATGCTGCAAATTATTATCTGACATGGAGTTCGATGAACTGGTACATTCATTATCAGATTTTAAATTTTCGAGTTCTAATTCTTCTTCTAATTTCTGTTCCGTTTCATTTTCTTTGATAAGTTCTTCAGCAATATCAATAATATTTGGTTTACCTTTGATCTGAGTCACAACAACATTTTTTTTATTTTTCAGCATTTCAATCAAGTCTTTTGATGGATCATATACTTCCTTTGCTTTCACGAATTCAATAGTTAATTTTCTGTAACTTTTATTGATTATTTCTTCCCTATGCATATTTGTATATTTAACTTCATTCAGCATGCTGTTTTTATTTTTATAATTTTTTTTATTAGGCAGTTGATACATCATTGAATTAATTGACATTTCTTCAATATTATTAAAATTTCCTCTATTTAAATCAACCATATCATTGATTTGTTGAAGTTTTGACAACCTTAACTTTTTGTTTAATTTAATTGGTGCTTTATTCCTATGTTCACGTAATGCAATAAAATCACTGGACAAATTTGTATGTGAAGCAAAATTTTGAATATCATCATCAACTTTATCACTAAATGATATCCCAGTTTTTCTACTTTTATTGGCCCAAGCACCGCCTTTGTTGCCTCTATGACTTTTCCTCCCACGTCTGCCTCCTTTTTTTTGCACCATAATATCCTGGTACTTAGTTAAAATATTATTTTATATTCTTTCTGTTTTATTTTTTCCTTTGTTTTGTTCTGTCTTTCCTGATATAATACTGCCACCTGAGAAGCTGATCAAAACGAATATTATTCATGTGAGAATCTCATTTCGGGAAAAGATAAAAAGTCGACGCGCCGCTTTTTTTAGCATTATTTTGGAATCTAAGTTCTGAGCCTTCACATCGCCTTCTGATTAAAATGTTGCTTTGTTTAGGACTACTGACAGGATATGGATAGGAAGCCGCTTGAAAATAACTGTTTGATTCTAACCACTCAAAACATGAATCAACAAAGCCAATCACATCGGTTACTTACCAACGGTTTTTCGGATATGCTGGACTACATTTGGGATATCCCAAATGCTTTTGACAAAAAGTTAATATTTGCGGACTTAGTAATTCTCGGACAAACATACAAGGAAAAAAAACATCAAAAACATCAAAAAGAACAAGAAGAAAACAGTATTAATTCTCTTGAAGATAATAGAAATGCAGATGATGAAACATATGTTCATTGTGATGTGAACTCAAATGATAACATTTCTGATTTAAATACCGATGATTTAGGGAATGCGAACAATACACCATTAGATAATATAAAATCTTTAATCAATAAATTTACAAACGTGGGTCATGATCTGGCACATATTGAGGATTTTATAGCAATTGAATATCCGGAGGATTTTTTAAATGATTTAAAAACTAAATTATGGTTCAGTTACAGATTTGGATTTCCCTTAATTGAACGAGATCGAAATGGTCCAATGCCTTTATCATTGGGGTCTTTATTGAGGGGTAATTTGGACATTAGTAATATCAACAAAGGATTTACATCAGATTCAGGATGGGGATGTATGATTCGAACAAGCCAATCATTGTTAGCAAATGCATTGATAATATTAAAATTGGGTAGAAATTGGAGACTTGCTAATTCATCAGCTGATGATATTAATAAACATTGGGAAGTCGTTGAAAAGTTTGCAGATGTCCCTGAAGCTCAATTTTCAATACATAATTATGTTTTATATGCAGCCAAATATTGTGGTAAAAAACCTGGGGAATGGTTTGGACCCTCAAATGCTGCTAAAAGTATTCAAAAGTTATGCAATGAACAAAATAGTTTTAATGATTTAAAAGTATACCTTTCTTCGGATTCAGGTGATATTTTCGAAGATGAAGTTTTTAAATTATCCATGTCAAATGAAAGTGAAGAATTTACACCAATTTTATTTTTGTGCGGAGTTAGATTGGGTGTCCATAATATAAATTCGGTTTATTGGGAGTTTTTGAAATTATGTTTACAGATTCCTTACAGTGTTGGTATCGCTGGTGGTAGGCCATCATCATCGCATTATTTTTTAGGCTTTCAATCAGATTATCTATTTTATTTTGATCCACATACTCCACAGGCCGCAATTTTGCTTGACAATTTTGGTAAATTTGATGAAACTTCAAAATGTCAAATATTTGATACAATTCATACTACTAAAATCAGGAGGTTGCATTTGGATAAAATTGATCCTTCAATGCTTATTGGATTTTTGATTAAAAATAAGCAAAGCTATGAAGATTTTAAATCAAAAATAATGTCATTCGATGCAGAGAGACGATTTTTAAATATTTTTGATTCTCGACCATTTATTAAATCTTTTAATTCTGCAGGCTCTGAATTAGATGGATTTATTGATCTTGGATTTGATGTAGATGGAGAAGAAGAAGAAGAAAAATTTGATGCCGAATTTTTTAGAAGCAAAAGGACAAGGGCATCAAGAGAGAAATCCTTTGTGTTAGATCTTGATGAAGATAATGAAAACAAAACAAATGATCTTGATATTGACATCGTGAAAGTTGAAAAACAAAATGAGTTGACTGATTATGAAAAGCTAGAAGCGATTCCTATTGACGATTCTCTTGTTCAAATAGAAGCTAATGATATTATACCGATTGAGCCCAATACGGATGATTCACATTTGTTGCCGAGTAGTGTTGAACCCAGCGATAATGTCAAAAATTCAGACTTACAAATTAAAGAAAGTTTGGTATTAATTAAGGAAAGCAATTCATCTGAGACTGAAATTGTTAGTGAAGAAATATTTGATACAAATCAGTAGTCATCCAATACAAGATACTCATATTCTTATTGGAAAGAGTGTGTAATGTGTAAATATTTAGCAGTTAAATGAAATTTTTAGAATGTGACCTTAACTTATTAGTGTAATTACCAATTTTAGAAATTAACTAGTATCGTAGCATCAACAAACAAAAATGTTAACCAACAGATTATTCACTTCCAGCTTCAGCTTATGTTTGAAGGACTGAACGGTTTCAGAAAAATTACCTGATTAGGTAATTTTTATTTGATCAATATTTCATGGCGCGAGACTAATTGTATATTTTTCTTCTTTTGGCGTAGTGAGTTGACTGTAACGCGTAAATGTAAGATCTCATGTTAACCTAAGAATGTACAAATGAAGTTCAGTTCTACAAAGCTAAAAGGAAATTTCAATCACCTTTCGAAGCAAAAGAAGCGTCTATAAAAAGATGGATGAAAATGATTTATTTTATGGACAGGAAGAAGAAGGATTTGAAGAATTGGTGGAAAGAAGCATTAGAACGAAAACCGAATTTTTAGATGATAATAAAGAAAATGAAGGAGACTTATTATCAGAATCTGATGATTCTGAAGAACTTGAACAATACGAAGATGAAAGTGTTATTAAGAGAGAAGCTAGACTTCAATCTGTTATGAATATGACTAGAAATTCATTAACTGCACTGAGTTCAGATGAGAGAAAGGATGTCAAGAAAATTAAATCCAATGTTGCCATGTTATGTTCTGCTTTAGGTGGGTTTGATCCGAATCCACCGAACAATTATTTTCTCGGAATTGAAGCTGTTGCTTGTTTGAAAGATTTAAAGAAAATGTTGAAAAGTATTGATGAAGAAAAAAAAGTTTATAATGTGGCATCCGCTTGTCATGATAGTGGATTATTTGTCAATGATTTGATCCCGATAATGGTTCAATATGGTATGAGCAATATTAAAGATGCATCTCCAGAAAGGTTAAGTTTACTTTTGGCAACTTTAGAATTGTTAGTTAGATTACTTACCCCTATCACAATAGATGAAGAGATCGAAAATGATACATTATTTTCTAAATTGAAAAGAGCACAGATTGAGTATAAATACCATTTATTACATTACAAAAAAGGTAAAATTTTTAAATATATTATTGCATTAATGATTCCAATACTTGAACTCGATAGCAAAAATGTTACTATGCGTGATAAGGTCATTTTAAATCTTTGTTTAACCCTATTTTCGAATGTTTTAAGAATACAACCGTCTGATGCAAAAGTCGCAAAAAAGAATAGAAAAAATATTGTTCATATTTTTGAAGAATTACCAGCTGGTATTACAGAGGATGATATATCAATAAATATCGTTTTAGAAGTTTTCAAAAAATATGAAGTTTTATCTGTTGTACAAACTGTTGCTTCTAATTTATCAAAAGAATTTGATACTGGGATTCTAGGAACTGCATGTTTAGATTTTTACTATTATTCATTTTTATATGTAGATCCAGATATTATTCTTGAAGAAGTTTATGTTAAAAGATCAATTGTGGATTCATTATCGAAAAAATTGAATTTAAGTGATTCATTAGAGGAAAAAACGACTACATTAACTCGTACAAATAATCGACTTTTACAACTTCAAACGATAGAGCACGATAATATTCGAAAATTCAAGTCCAAGAGTTCTACAAGACATGCAAATTTTGGTTCTCTTATTAATGTTCAAGATAAAAAACATAACAATCGTGTTTTATCTGGCCAGGATAAATTAAAAAATGATAATTTAATCCATTTATTAGATTCCAATGCTTCCAAAACTGAATCTGGTAAACCTTTAAATATTCGAAAGAAAGGTGAATTAGACGATGAAAATAAAACACAAAAATTAAACTATAAAACTACAAGCTTGATGGGTAAATTTGTTGAAGACTTTATAAAAAATGGTTTTGGCATAATGTGTAAGGAAATTTTTGATGTTATTATTCCAGATAATAGAGAAATTACAAAAGAACAATTTTCTGCAGGGGATTTTACATTTCAATACCATTATCTTTTTGTTATCAATTGGGTTTTAAAATTTGAAGCTAGTTATCAAGCAAATCATAGAAGGGGCATTAAAACAATTGAAAGGTACAAATACTTATTTTTTTGCTTCAGTAAAAGGATGATTAATACATTATTGGATAAACTCATACCCTTATATTCTGATTCTAAGCAATATCCATGCCTAAAAATTTCTGTTGCCGTTTTGAGGCAAATCATGCAAGCCCTTTTAACAATGCATGGATACGAAAATTTTGATGATGCAAGATTATTGAATGATGATAAGCTGATTCTCAAAGCTATTGTTTCAAGATCAGAAGCTACATTAAGACTTATCTTTGAGGTTGATTCAAAAATAATGGAATTGTTCAAATTACCACAAAATTCACATCAGAAGACACCATCTGTTGCAATGGAAATGATTCGTTTCACAAATATATGTTTAAAGGTAATTAGTTATGTTTTACATCTTAAGGTCCCAATTATGTTGATTAGAGATAAGAACCACAATTTTGATGAGGAAGGTACTTTCAATGGTGACGAAGAAATAAGAATGTTACCAAAAAATATGAAAAGATATAAACTATTAGATAAAAACCATTGCGAAAAGTTCAGAGACTTGTTATTTCATGATTACACTGTTAATACACATATTTGGTTGTTTCATCAATATGAGGAGATTGATACCGAAAAGTTAAAATTATGTTTATCTTATTTTGGAAAATTATTGAAAGATTGGAAAGCTAATATTTTCAAATTGATTCGACTTGATTTTATGTATAGTTTACACGGTATTAAAAATACAAAAAATACGGAAGTTTCAGATTCTTTGCTTTCAGATTTTGGTGATCTGATGAGTTTTTTCATGCATAAATTTTCAAAACTTTATTCCAATACCCCATTAATTTTGCTTGAATTAATGTCAAATACGGAAATAACAGATTCTGAGCTCAAATATTATTTTCTGACCGGTGATCCATTTTCAACAGCTGATTTTACAGTTAGACAGAAGAAAGAGATGAGCAGACTTGGTAATGAAGATGTTAGATTTTTTGATGATTCAATTTCGATTGACCAAAAAATCACATTTTTAGTATCATATTTGTTTTATCAAGATGATACGGGTATTATAGAACAACTGATCGCATTTTTAAATCAATGGTATCATGAGTTAACTAATACAATTAGTGAGAATGTTCAAATTATTGGAAAAGTAAATAGTTATAGGTTAGAAGGTGCTTGTTACAAAAAATCAACCACCAATCCATATTTTAGGCTTTTGTGTCGAGTGGGCAATATTATTAATGGTATTTTGATCAAGCGTGACGAAGCTACATTATTAAAATTCAAGCAGATTATTGAAGTAACACTAAACACACCATTGGATAGTTATGAACTTGAGCATAAATTTGATGATCCCAATTTACTCTATAGAGAGACGAAGCGACTGAATATAAAAAGGAAAAGTGGTTATGATGATTCTGATAATGATGGAGATGAAGAAGATTATGATGATGGTGGCGATGGTTATGGTAATGAAGGTATTAATGACGATGATGATGATGATGATTTAGCAGGCTCAGAAAATGAAGGACTTGATGCATTAGAACTTATGGAAGCTAAATTAAGTCATTCTTCAAACAGGGTCAAAGGTAAGGCAATGAGACGAACTAAAGATGGAAACTTGGAAAATATGAGTAAATTCAAAAACAAAAAGAAAAAATCCAAGAAGGATAAACTTAAAAGTAGTAAAAAACTTAATAAACGAAGAAAAATTGTCAAGGATGACGACGAAGTTTTATCAGATACTGAAATTAAACGTAGGGCAAACTTATCCAAGAAATATGTTGAAGACAGTGATGAAGAAATGTCGAATGATGAAGAATTTTTTGAAAGGGAACTTAAACTGCAACAATTATTGCAAAAACGTCATGGATTAATTACTAAAAAGCAATATAATCAACTAATGGATGGTACATTAGACTTAGAAGAAATAAGTGATTTAGATGATAATCTAATTGGTGAAAATGACAAAGAATTAGGTCCACAAACCGCACATTCTAAACCCGACGAAGAATTTTTGATTAATATTCTGAAGGTGACGGAGGATAAATCTGGCGATGAAAGTGCCTCCAGTGAAAACGGTGATTCTGATGAAGAAAATCTTGAAAGTGATTCTGATAATGAAAATGAAGACACGAATTCTGATAGCGATGAAGAAGAATCTGGCAACGATGAAGACGGACTAGATAATACCTCTGACAAAAGTTCTGATAATGGAAAAAATGGTTATACTCTTTATGAATTGCATGAACATCTTGCAAATAAAAGACGTTTGAACGTTGTTCTATCTGACGATGAGTATGATGGTCCAAGTGATCCAGATGGGAATGAGAATCCTGAAACCTATTCAGAAAAAGAGAATGAAAAAATGGTAGAAGCCCAAAATTCTCAAAAAGAAGGTGAATGTGAGAACGACGAAATAAGGGAAGGCCAACTTGAGGAAGATGCTCTTGCCGGATTACGTCACATTCATGAATTAATGAATTCTTCAAATGTTACAGAAGAATTACAAAGTTAAAACTTGTTTAAAGGTAATGTAAATGTTTTAATAGATGTACAAATTTTAAAATTATCTACGTAAAAAACGGTAACGGTTAATTAATCTATGCACAATGCTTATCTGAAGGATTCTTAATTGTTGCAACAATAGTCTGTATCGTCGATAAAAACATGACAACGAAACCAAATGTAGCACAAGCGTAGAAAGGAAATTGTTGAAGTTTTGACTTGTTTTCTTTTGTCATTTTATTATAGCATAATGGTGGAAGAATATAAGCTAATAAAGAGCCAGAAGTTGCACCGACAATTTCAAGTACAGCACCTAAATTACATGTCCCCATAGCAACAAATAATGGGATGATAAGTAGCATTCCTGTAACAATCACATGTTGTGTAGTAGTAAAACCAGAAAATTCAAATGTTAAGTTATTTTTACGCTTGTAAATTGAATATAAATCTTTGATAATTTCTCTTATAACATATATTTCCAATGGTAATGTCGTTATCATATTTAATCCAAAACAAAGACGAGCAATATTAACGATCCAATCATCTTTTGGAAAATTATTCAATATATTACCCTTTGTCTTATCACCAAAATTTAAAAATCCACACACGCCCATTACTGCACAAACAAAACCTGAAATAGCACATGAAATATGAACAACTCTATCAAATCTATCTAAAGTTGGGGTATCTATTGAGTCATAAATAAAAGTAGTATTATGGTGACAAACTAAAGCAAAAGAGATGACACTTATACCTTGGAACAAACCACTATTTATAAAAAACGAAGAGCCATGTATTTCTCCCTTAAGAGATGAATCAACAAATGGTGCTTTGAAAACAACAATTGAAATAATAATTAGCATACTAACTAAAGCCAATCCACTTGCTTTTGCAAGAAGTGCAATATTTTTAATTAAAGATAATGGAAAACAAACTAAACAAATGCAAAACGTAATGATAAAGTTTCTACTAAGGATAAATGTCCAAAATGTTGAATTTTCAATTGCATTTGAAAATAAAGATCGTAAAACTTGTGGTATTGAATCACCTATGATGATAGTAAACCCTATACTTCCACCCAATGCAAACAATCCCTGAGCTAAAAGGACAATAACTTTACCCAGCGTCCCATAAGAGTGTGTAACAAATCCAGTATAAGTTTTAGTACCTGATAATTTAGTATTAATAATAATTAACCTAAGAGTCCAATCATTCATTATCGTTAGTAACACCATTAGAAATAGTCCCATCATGAGACCAGAATTCAGAAAGGCCATTGGTATTCCCACTATTCCTGCACCAACAATTGAGTTTGTCATATTAAAAAATGCATGCTTCAGACTAGAACCTGCAGTTTCTTGTAATATAGGTACTTGTAAATTGTTATCCATTGAAAATGGATCTAATATACTAATTTCATCTTGTATGACATCGTTGTAGTGAGGACTTTCTTCAATGGAATCTGTAAAGTTTGAAAGATTTTTATAATTATCGGGCATTTTTTATTCCATCTAACGTATATGTTATCTGTTAATTCATAATATATATGTATATATATCGATTCAAATTGTTATGAATCTGGTGTTAATTTTATTTCTTAATACCAGCAATTAGCTATTTTCCCAAAAGAGAAATAAATGTAGGTTACGCGACAATGTTAAATTGTCACGATATGACAAATGGGTATTGTTGTAGTTACTAACAACTCGCCAGAGAAGAATTTCAGCGAGTGGAAAAAGACAAGCACACACACGGATTGCTTGTTTGAGATTTGAAGAAGCCTGTTGGCTGGAAGTACAGCTAATGATTTAGTAAGACTATTTCTTGACAAGAATAGTAATTCTTCATTTCAATTCTTATCTAGCGATTTCTTTGTTATTACGAAGCTGGAAATATTTGTTTATTGGTCTACTTTATCTCATTTTGAATAAAAATATAGATTTATTCTGCTTGACACCTCAAAAAAGAACGCCAAAATAGATTTTTAGATTAACGTTTTACTAATTTACACAATTTTATAGATTTACTCATTTCATTTCTACGACTAAATTATTCAATTTAAATTTAATTCCTCTTTTATATACCATATATTGATTGAATCTATATCTTTGTTAATTACTTGAAATATCCAATATATTCGCCATGAAATCTTTCAAAAATTCAGATAACTCAAACAGTTCTGGCGGTAGTATAATGAATTCCTTAATGGGAAGCATGCGAAAATCCACTAAACAACAACAGCAACAACAACAATCACAACAATCGCAACAATCACAACAACAACAGTCATCACAACAATATTATTCAAGCCAGCCACAGCAATATGACGGCTTATCTAAATATACATCCAATAATGACAGAGACTATAATATAAATAAATCTTCAACAGGGTCAAGTTTTTTTTCACGATCAAGATTACCTAGTGAAGTGATGAGTATGGATTCAATATCCAAAGTCAGTACAAATATGAGTTCTTCTTCTGCGAACACTTCTTTTCATAATCTATCACAATCTCATGCTAAAAAGATTGTGGGAAACGGATTTAGGAAGGCTCATAGACATACAATTTCTGATGATTTTGTTTTAGAGCCACCCGATGACCCTAATGAAATTGAACGAATGTTTACAGAAGTTATGCAAACTAGAGATTTTGAAAGTTTACCTGAAAATGCAAAAGCAGAAATGTTAAATTACTCAATAGAAAGAAAATGGATGTTAATTCGCCAACAAAAATTAACTGAATATAAACGACAACGATTGAGAGAAATACCTGATATTAGATCTCCAACTAAAACAAGTAGTCAAATTCAATTACAATTAAAAGCTCAAGCTGAACCAATAAGTTTTATTACTATACTGCTAAATAATACAATTACAATTGAACAATTGAAAGAATTAGAAGTTTATTTAACTTCTGAAGATCTTACTTGGATGATTGAATTTTTAAATCAAGATGGTGCAGTTTGCTTATGTAATGTATTGAATAATTTATACAAAACAAAACCAACTTTATTGCCTCCTTCAACAATAAAATCCAATATGTTTACAAATGTTACTGAGTCTTATGCGAGTATTATAGAAAAAGAATCAAGATTATTTAGATGTATTAAAGTTATTGCATTATCTACTGCTAGTGCAGATAAAATTATTTCAATGATGCCACTGTTTATGCCAGTTATTTTTGGTGGTTTATTATCACCGAAAGCATGGGTTAAAAAATTAGCAACTGATATTATCTCTCATTTCTCATTTGGTAATAATCTTTCAAAACCATTATATTCCACATTAAAGAAAAACATAAATGAAAATTGTCATTTACTGTATATAAAAGAATTTTACACTAATAGTCCAACTAATGTTCGTTTGGATAAGCGTTCACAGATGATTTTATCAAACCTTTCTGAAGTTACTAAATATGAAGCTTGGATTTGGTGTGCATTAAGAGTTTTTCTAGGTCATGGTAAGATGGGATCTAAAGTGGGCTCATTTCCTGAATTTAAGTTCAGTGGTATTATGGATAATGGATATATTATAAAATATGCAGAATCCACTTTATTATTACTAAGATTAGTTATTGAAAAAGCTGGTAATTTAAATGAACGTCTTCAAATTCGTAGAGTTTTACAAGCTGCTGGATTAAATGAATTAATTGATCGTTGTGAATTATTAGAAATGCCTGAAGTTAATGTTATTTTAGAAGATCTTGAAAATTTGAAAAGGAATGATGATTTAGAATTTAGGAAAACAAATGAATTTAAGGCAAAACAAATTAACTTTCAAGATCCTGCGTCTTTGTTACAAGCTTTATGGGATAACTCAAAAGGTTCTAAAAGTGGTGATTATTTACTTTCTTTAATTCAAAATATTTTCCTTAATGCTAATACATTAGTTGAAGAACATGGTGATGATTTAATCAGAAATTTAAAATTGACAAATGATTTTGTTTCAAATATCACAATGGCTTCATCAAATGAAGACAGTAATATGAATATCAGTATAAATAAATTACTGGCTTCTTATAGAAGTGACGATATTGCTAAACGTGCAATGGATGAACAAAAGGAAGCTAAAAGAAAAGTTGAAGAATTAGAGGCTGAAAGAGATAATCTGCGAAAAGAATTAAATGCAGGATCTCAGGGTTTAATTGAAAAACTTAAGAGAGAACTTAACGAAAAAACTCAAACCATTGCAGGTATGAAAAGTGTTCTTGAAATTAAAGAAAGAGAGCTTAGTTCCACTAAAAACAAAATTATTATTCAGAAGCAAAAAAATGAAGAAAATGTTAGAAAATTACTATTGGCAATACATACTGAAGAGAAAAAGGAAAATCCATTTAAAACCTTGAAACCTACACATAATAGAAAAGTTTCATCTGATTCAAAATCTAGATATGGATATGATTCAAATAAATCAGTTGATTTAAATAGCAAAATGTCCTCATTAGATGAACTTGAAAGGGAAGCAAGAACCTTAGAAAATTGGGAATTTGACGACATTGTGGATAGAATTGCCCCTGAAAAAAATTCTAAAAAGACAAGATTGATCAAACATGTTGAAAAGTCATCAAAGGATAGAGATGCACAATTGCTTACATTAAATTCATTAAGAAAGAGATTGGATTTTTTACAAAAAGATGCAAATAAGGTGATAAAATTACAAACTGATCTTGAAACTCAAGAATCTTTAGAAAGGAGAAAGATTGAAGCACTTGATAGATTGAATAAGCTTCAAAAATCACTTAAAGATTTAAAGATACAAGAATTAGAATTTGAAAATGAGGCATATTCGAAGAAAACTTTAGATCCAAATAGTTCATTTGATAGACTTGACTTGACTAAATCCAAACAATTACGTCGTGAGTTAGATGGGATTGAAGAAATGTGTAATAATTTGAAATTTCAACTAAGTCTCTCAACGGATGACACGATTGATTCAGTTAAAGCGGTTCGTGAAGCTGAAGATGAATTTAGCAAAGGTAAAAAAATTCAACCAAAGGCTGAATTTTCTGCAGGTCCAATAGTTACTCCAGGTAATATTAATAAGATTGACATTGATGGAATGAAGCCATTTTTAGGTGAATTAGAACAAAAGGTTATAAAACAAAAGGCTATTTCTGAATCTTCAAATTCAGGTGTTGCTAAAACTAATATGACTGTACCTGGTGACATAAGCGGACCTGAATTTAAAGAGCCTGGTTCTATTAATTACAAGGCTGTTGGTTCAATTTCTAGTAATTCCAATTTATCGGCTACTATCGGATATGGATATAATGAAGATTCTGCAAATGAATTAAATGAAGATAGCTCGATCAAAATTGAGAACGCCCTGAAGATCAAGTTTAAGATGGAAAGTAATAAAGTAGTTTTGAGCACTGATGAGCTGATCGATATTGATGGAGATTATGATTTGAATGAAGAAGTTGTTGATGGCGCTACAATAAATGTTAAACCAGGAATACCCATAGTTACCAATAATGCGGATCGTACTGAAATTGCATCGACTGATAGAACTTCTTTTGTTGAAAATGAGAATATTGCTAATCTGTCAAAGTTTTCCAATGGTGAAGTAGATAATACTGGTAAAGTAATAAACAAAAATGAAGAAGATGTCGAAACCATTTCCGTTGCTTCATCAGCACCTCCTCTTCCTCCTCCTCCTCCTCCACCACCACCACCACCACCACCTTTACCATTATCGTTATCTACCAGTAGTATTTCAAAGGATTCTATAGCATCAGCGGTTTTACCTCCACCACCTCCACCACCTCCTCCTTTACAGTTTACAGGTGCTGGTGTACCATCGCCACCACCACCACCGCCGCTTCCAATGTTTGGTTTGAATAAACTTGCAAGTCCGGATATGTCACCAATCATATCATCGGGTCCATTTGATTATTTACCAAGAACTAAAAGGAAACTTAAGCAATTACATTGGGAGAAGATTGATGATATTGATAATTCACTTTGGTCTGATATGAATATTTCACAGTTTGCAGAAAAATTTAAGGAAAGAGGTATATTTGATAATATGGAGGATTTATTTGCAGCATTTGAAGCTAAAATGAATCCAAAGAATACTAAAATAGCAATTGAGAAAAAATCATTTTTAAGTCAACAACATAAACAGGAATTTAATATTTGTCTTCAACCACTACATAGAGATTCAGATAATGAAGTTGTTCTAAAAATATTACATTGTTCTAAAGAGATTTTGAGTAAACCTAAAATTATGGAATTATTAGCAAAACCTGAATTATGTGATATTCCTAATACCTTGGGTAAGAATCTTGAACCGTATTCAACTGAATGGAATTCGAGAGGTATCGTTTCAAAACCAGATAAAGATCCAAATGAATTAGCAAGGCCAGATAGAATATATGTTGAAACGTTTTACAACTTAAATCACTATTGGAGATCACGTATGAGAGTTTTAAATTTGATCATTACATTTAAAGAAGATTTTGAAATATTGAATGAACAATTGAATAAAGTAGAAGAAGCAAGTAAATCCATTGAAGAATCAGATTCATTGAAGATGTTATTTGAAGTTATCTTATTATTAGGTAATTATATGAATGCAGATAATAAGAAAGCTTTTGGTTTTAGATTAAGCACATTACAAAGATTGAACTTTCTAAAGAACCAAAATAATTCAATGTCATTTTTACAATTTTTAGAAACGATCATTAGAAAAGATTTCCCTGAAATTGGAGGATTTGTTAATGATTTGCAATCAACTAAATATGCATCGAAAATTTCAATTGAACATTTAGAGAAAGATTGTTTAACATTAATTTCAAGTGTTTCAAATATTGATTCATCATTAAGTACAGGTAATTTAAGTAATCCTGGATTATTTCATCCAGAAGATAGATTTTTAAAGATTGTTTATAGAGAATTACCAGATATGAGAAGAAATATTGAGAAGTTAGAAAATAAAAAATTAATAATTTTAGAAAGGTTTAATAATATTATGAAATATTTTAAGGAAGATCCAGAAGCTGATGAATTTGCAAGAAATACTTTTTTTAAGAAATTTAGTGATTTTATTGATATTTATCAAAAAGTTTCGAAAGAAAATATTGCATTAGAAGAAATTCAAAAGAAAGTAGAAGAAGCTGAAAGGGCAAAGGAAGAAAATAAGAAATCCAAAGAGCAAAGTTCAAATACTGCTAATATTGATCTTGAAAAATCTATTGATTTATTAAAGAACTCCGGATTACCAGAAAGAAGGAATAGATTAAAAGAATTAATTGTTTCATCCATTAATAGCGCAGCAAAGAATGAAGAAGTAAATAGTACTAATAATGAAGATAAGGAAAATAATAGAGAGGACATACATAAAGACGAAGATAATAAGTCAGTGATTCTAAACAATAAAAATAAGGAAAAGATTGATCACAATAAGGGGGGTTTATTGGAAGGTAGATTTGAAGAAGAAGGAGAAAAAGAAGAAGAAGAAGAAGAAGAAGAAGAAGAAGAAGAAGAAGAAGAAGAAGAAGAAGAAGAAGAAGAAGAAGAAGAAGGAGAAGGAGAAGGAGAAGGAGAAGGAGAAGTTATTAGTAGTGTTATAGGGTCTGAATTTGAGGGTTATCGTGTAGAAGCAGACGGCAGTTTAGTTAATTTGAACGCTGAAGAGAACGAATTCAACGATACTGAGGAAACAGGGGGTGATAACGGCTTGCCAGGTATTCTGAGTGAGAGACTCAGAAAACGATTAAAGGAGGGTAGTCGCCGTGGATCTCGTGTAAGTGATTTGTAAAATAGTATCTAACTAAGTATTATTTTAATTGTTTATTTGTTCTATTTTGTACTGTATTGATAATGGTTATATATATATAGGGATAATTTGTATATCATATCATATCTTAGGCACAAAAAAATTGGGTCTAGATTTGTGCTAGGATTCGTGTTCGTGGTAAAACCATCGTAATGCGTATTAAGGGGTGAAACATATATATATATGGATCTCCAAATATGCAAAGAACGAATTTACGTGTTCTAGAGTATATATATATATATATATATATATATTTATAAAGCGTAATTACAATGTCGTATTAATAGAGATCAATGGAAATTAAATTGATAGATTACGATTAATTTGTGGTTGTAAAAATTAGTTGAATAATAGTTAAACGAACTTGGAACTTGGAACTCGGATCTAGCGTTGTTATGAGAGCGGAAGAGGGGGAAAGAACGGATCAAGTTAGCAAGTTAAATTTATTTGGTAATTTACCAGTGGAAAAAGAAAAAATTAGAAAATGAAAACTAGAGCTATTTTCGGGTTTCTTTTCTTTTTTTTAGAGTGACGGTTTTGGAGGTTTGCTTGCTCTCTGAGACTGGTCCCAATAGGCATGTGTGCGTTGTTTCACATTGACGTTGAGTTTTGTATATACTCTAAATCTTTTCTAAACTTTGTTTATATCTTCATTTATCTCTATATTTTAATTTTATCAATTGATCCCATTGCCAATTGATTGTTTTAGTTGAATTTTTTTGCTTGCTTGGATGCATAGCTTACAGCTTCAAGTTCCCCATTGCATTCATTAAACAGATATAGACACAATATTTATTTTCAAATTTATTTTATAGAGAAGAATATTAAAAATTTTAACTTTGCATATTGTAGATTTACATTTGGCCATTTGGTCACATCGATATTAATTAATTAATAAGGCAATAGATCAGGATAATTTTAATAACTTGAGAGATCAAAACAAAAATAAAATAAAATAAATTAAAACACAGCAGAGGTAAACAATACTACACAAAACGAAACGAAACAAAATAAAACCAGAACAAATTATTTTCTTTTGCTTTAATTATTCACATGTCAAATCATTCACCTCATTCAACAAGGGATGGCATTGCTAGTAATTTAAATTCTTCATCACAATTACTAGATAATACAAATCAAATTAACGAAAATAATAATGAACAATCGACTGATCCAATATCAAATAAAAAATTATCCGTTGAAACAAATCTTAGAGCTGATTTAAAATCATTGAAATCTACTTCAATCCCTAAAAAGCCAACCAAAGTTAAATCAAACAAAAATCCGAAGAATGCAAAATCTAGGGGTCCAGGTAGACCCCCTGGTAGTTTAAATAGAACAACAATTGCAAGGATGGAAGCTGAACAGCAAGCAATTGAATTATTCAGACAATCAAATCCCGATATGCCAACTTATTCATTTAATCAACCACAAAATATTGAAAATCAAATAGTTGTTGTAAATAATAATGAATATTCAAATAATAGTGTTAATAATTATCAAGGTCAAATGTTAGTCAATCGTAATATTTCTTCAGTACCATATAACATATATGATCCAACTAAAAATAATAACAGTGTGAATACAGACATAACAAATATGAATTCAATTGCTATTGGTAATAATAATAATGAACAAATTGATAATAATAATAATAATATTAATAATAGATGGTCCGATTATAATGGATTTGATCAATCTGCTGAATATCATCAAAATCAGCCAAATTATTCAATTCAAAATCAATTACAGTTCCAACAACAATCACAGTTCCAACAACAATCACAACCAATAAAACAGCAACAATTTCTGTCAACAACTGCATATCCACAACTACTTAAGACACCATCTTCTTCTTCCGCTACACAACAACATCAAACGTATTATACATCACAGCAAAATCAAAATTATCCTGGTTATATACAACAAGAATTAATGCCAACTGATCAATCACATATTGCACCTTCTCAATATCCACCCTATATAGATTTTCAAAGACAAAATAGCTTTTCTACAAATCAAGTTCAAACAAATACATATTTACCATCCAATTTAACTCCAAGAAATAGTGGTTTGGTTGGAATGACTTCACAATATTTTCAGATGCCAAAAAATTTAAATTCATCTAATCAATCAGGCCAATTTTATTCTCATAATCGTTCTAATTCAACTAATAATTTAAATAATCATTCATATTCACGTTTCCCAACTCGTCAGTCAATTAGTTATTTTTCTCCAGCGTATCCTCAGCAATTTGCACAAAGTACTACAACCGTTACTAAAAATTCAACAAAAAATGAAGAAGGAAATAGTCTTAATAATTCTTCTAAACTTGAAAATCCAGATATCATTGAAAAGCCTAATGTTGAAAATTTAATATCACATAATCAAAATAGAAATTTTAATCAGAGGACTGAAAATATTGAAAAAAACGTGAAAACTGATAAAAATAGCAATAAAATTTTGAATGTTAATACTAATCATACTATTAATAATAATATTAATTTTAATAAAGTACCTATAATTTCACCCTCAATTCAACGAAATCCTTCTTATCAGACATTTCCCGTACCAATTAGCTATTATCAACAGCCAACACAACAAATTGTTGTTCAATCTACCGCAACTCAAATCCCTACACAGCATCAACTTAATGTTTACACACCAACTGCTACTCCTTTATCAAGTGTTCCAACAAGTTCAGTATCCGAAACTTTCAATCAGCAGCAACAGCCAGCAATTTATCCAAATGATCAAACCCGAAATCCGCAATCAACTCAACCATCTATTTCTGATAGTTATCATAATTCAATGTTATCCAGAGAAAACTACTATTCAATTGGATCTGGATGCCCAAATTATTTACCGATTAATAACCCTCCAGATGATGATAATCAAAATAAAGATATTAGTGGTGGTATCAGCAATACGCAAACTGCGGATACATATACTGATCAAAAGGGGAATAAATCATGGAACTAAAATCGCTTAGAATGTATATGTGTGTGTTGTTGTTTTTTCATTTATATATTCCGTAATTGTTAAAACTCATTGTATAAACATATAGATAAACTTAAGTATAAAATTTATAGACTAATTAAAACTAATAATTGCCATTAGATTCTAAAATAACTTTTGTATGCTTTTTTGCTTACAAAAGTTATTTAATTTTTAATTATTCACCTTTTAATAATTTTAAGGCTTCTTGAAGTTCATTGATTGCAGTCTCAATATCTTCATAGTTTAATGCACTTATGGCAAATTTTGCTTTGCGTTGTGCATTTGCAATTATCTCCTCTTTACTCCATATTTTTTCAATATCTTCTTTAGTTAAAATATTGGATTCTTTAACGGGTTGAGGAACATGCTTTGAAACTTGCGTTTTATGGATTACTGGCTTGGGCGGTAGCTGTGGAATCGTTGGTGGTTGGTGTTGCTCTTGTATAGAATTGACTGGTTGCGAATTCACTATCGATTCCTCCGAAGAATTTGAAGATACAGGTGCAGACGGTAATCCAAGACTATTCTTCTGTCCCTTGATAAGCACCGGTGCTGATGGGAGGTTTAATTCACCTGGAAATTCAGATGGTGTTTCAGGTAGTGAAAAATAATCAGGCTCTTTATCAATTCTATTTTCTTCATTTAATTGTTGTTCGTGCTCTTCTTCTTTTCCCTGTTTTTGTTCTGGCGCCTCTATATTTTTATTTTGTGATGATGAATCTTCAATTAATTCATCCAATTCTTTTTCATCTTTTTCCGTGATATAATCGTTTGGATCCGTATTATCTTTTATAGCCTTTAAAATTCTATTCATATGAAATTTCGCAAATTTAATTTGCTTCTGGATTTCATCTGATTTAAGAGTATAAAATTCCGGCCATAATTTAATGACTTCAATAAAATTTAAAAATGCCATAAAATTTTGTACAGTTTTCTTAGATGATATATGATTGTCAATTTCTGAAGTACATTTATTAAAAATTGATAAGGAAAATCCTAAAACCAATTTAAATGATTTCTCCTTATCAGTTAAAATTTCTTGAAATTTTGGAGCAGAATTTTCAATAATTTTCCTATTTTCTTCAATTGTATTCAATAATATTTCAATATAATTAGCAATTTCTGCATATTCTAAATGTAATTGAGATTCAAGTATTAATTGTGCCGCATATAAATAACAATAATAAGATATTAATGGTTGAATATCAAGTAATTCTTTACCTCTTTTGATAAAAGGTCCAATTAACTTCACTGCTTGAGCTGGAACATCGGCTACAGAATTGTGTGGTTCTTCAATTGCCATTTTTATTTTATATGTTTAATTTATTTGTCTATTGCAAAATGCAAATTATACATTGTGTAACTCCTCTCTCTTTTATATATAAATAACAAACCTTAACTAAAATACAGACAAATCGACAGCTGCGAAATTGTTTGCTTTTCGAGTTGGCGTTTTCTCCCTGCTGTGGTGTTTAAGTTTGAAACTCTACTATCAGGGACGAAATTCATTACAATAATACAAAGGTACACTAACAATAGATTGATTAGAAACAATGTCGTCTCCAATTGAACAATCCAATACTCTCCTAGATCAAAGAATGGTGGATACAACTTTTGAAAAGCCTCCTGCAGATATCACAGGTGACGCCAACGATTCAATTATCGTAAAAAAGGAAGAAATTAATAAAAATAATAGTAATGAAAGCTCTCAACAGAATCAAACAAGAGATGTTTCAGATTTACAATCGCCTGTGCTATTAACACAACAGATTATTAGTGACGATGAAAAAGAAGATGAAAAAGACAATGATAATAATAATACTATTTTTATTGATAAACTTAATGAAAATCATGCGGTAAAAACTGTACAATATAAGGGACAACCTGCATGGGAATTAACTATCGGTGATATTACTTTGGTTAAAAGGATGGATGATATGAAATATCTTCTTGCTGCCATTTCACAGTTAATTGAAAAAAATTCAAACGTAACACAAGAAGAAATTGAAAAATTGAATAAAGAAGTTCAAAATGATGTTACTGCTGATGAAAATAATGATTACTGGATTTCAAAAGATCTTGTTATTTCAATTTTGACCAAATATTCATTACAAAATGCCATTAAGCCATTATTTGAACCAGTTGGTGATATAAATAATTTAGGAAATAATAAAAAAAGAAGTAATAATGAAACTCATGTTTATGAAAGTCCAACAAAAAAATATAAATTAACTTTAGAAAAAGAATTAGATATTTCATTTTATGATCATGATTTAATTGCTGGTAATCCTAGTTCTCCATTTACTTTAAAGCCCTTAACTGAAGATAATTTAATTAATGAAAATTCCAAGGTTATTATTTCATCCTTATTCTTACCGTATCAAAAAGAGATAACACTAGATGAAGTTTTAAAAAATCAAAATGCATTTTTAAATTCTGAAGATGAACATTTACAACATCCAAATAGCTCCAAGCTAGTTGATCGAAAGTTTTCAAGTGGAAAATCTAATGATGGAACTGGTGATGAGCTAGATAATAATAATGAACAGAAAACATCTAATAATATCATTGATAAAGATCAAATTAATATTGATGTATCAATTGGAGATCATGGACAAACTGCATTGCATCTAGCTGCAACATTAGGTAAAATTTCACTTGTTAAAGAATTGCTTGAACAAGGTGCAAATAGGTTTAGGGGTGATGATGATGGTCAAACTGCATTAATTAGGGCTGTTCATGTTACGAACTGTTTTGAATTATCATGCTTTGATAGATTATTAGATTTATTATATCCATCAATAACATTATTGGATAATAGAGGTAGAACAATTTTACATCATATTGCATTAACATGTGGATTAAAAGGTAGATATGATTCATCAAGATATTATTTAGAAACATTACTTGAATGGGTTGTTAAAAAAGGATCAAAATTACCAAATAACTCTACATTAACATTATCAAATTTTATTGGTGAAGTTGTCAATAAATCAGATAAATATGGTAATACATGTTTAAACTATGCAACATTAGCAGGTAATAAATATATTGTTTCACAATTATTAGACATTGGAGCAGACCCTTATAAAGCAAATAAAGTTGGTGTTACACCAGGTGATTGGGGAATTGATGTTAAAAATAGTATTTCAAACTCAACTATACTTGGAAATGATGCTAATATCATTCGAAGCACCTACAGTACGATAACAAGTTCAGATATTGAGGCGATTAATAACAACAATAACAATAATAATAATAATAATAATAATAATAATAATAATAATAATAGTAATAATAGTAATAATGATAATAATAATAATAATAATAATAATCATAATAATAATAATAATAACACTAGCTTAGCTGCAAACAAGGCATTTACACAAAATGATTTGATACATCAGAATGAGAAAATTAATAATGAAACTGGAATCAATAATAATAATGCTGCCCAGAAGCGTTTAGATTTTAATGAATTTAAAGAGTCGTCAGCTAATAGTTTACAAATTTTAGATAATATTCAATCATTTATTTCCAATTTGGGTAAAGATTTTAAACAAGAAATTACTCAAAAATCTCAGCAAATTGATAAGCTTAACCCTATATTAAGAGAGAAAACATTGAAGCTTTCACAAAAGAGAAAGCAATATGATGAATTACAAAAATTAATCAGAAAGATCTCTAAAATTACTAATAAAATCGATAATCTGAACAAGGCTATTAATGAAGAAGAAACAAAATTTCAACAGGAAGTTAAAGATCTAAGTATTAATATTGATGATGATAATTGCCTAGGAAATTTTGATGCTGATCAACCATTTACAATTTCTAATTTATATAATGATGTTGAATCTATTGTTGAAAAACTGTTAGAGGAAAAATTAAAAAAAATTAATGATTCAACCGAAGCTAATAAAGATTTTGATCATAGTAATAATGATATTGACAATGATAATGATAATGAAATAAACGAATCAAATGAAATTTCAAATTATAATGTTATTAATGCATTAAAGTCTATTAAACCCTCAGATATATTACCATATTATCAACAACATTACCTAACACATGAGAAAATGGAGAGTTTAAAAAAGGAAATTCCACCATCTGTTGTCTTAGATGCCAGGATACAAGCATATGAAAAAAACAATCAAATATTAATGGACAGAATGAACAAAAAGAGAAATTGCAACAAAGAGCTTGAATCACAATTCAAGAGAATTGTCGGTTTATGTATAGGTACAGACACTGAAAACATTGATGATCGATTACTTAGTAGTTTGCTTATGAGTGTAGAAAATGATCCAGATCCAGAGATAGGTCAAATTAAGAAAGTGTTGAAGATTGTTGGGGATTTGGGTGGAGATGATGATGACGAGTCAAATGACAATGGAAAGCAATGATTTGATTTACACTCTTAATTGAAGTTTCCCTTAATCAATTGTAAATGTGTAACGAATATTTACGTTTTCCTGTTTTTTATTTATCGATTTGTAGTTTCAAAGATATAGTGTACATTAGGAATGAGAGGCTGTGCAAAGCAAAGATTAAAAATTAAAATACTAGAAGAGACGCAGGCGAGGGAAAGATATGGATTTGCCTTTCAAATGGTTTGCCTTCATCTCTATTGTTTATTTTAATCATCATATTGATACCTGTGTATAATCCAATACAAGACAAATACAAAACCAGATATGACTAGTGACGACTCTAAAACATTTATTGTAAGTTTAAGATACTAAATTAGAAATTGTCACACCAATTGACCTCCAATTTTACTATGAATACTAACATTACGTTCTTATCATTTCGTTATCGTTTGATTCTTTTTTTCTGCTTTTAGGTTACCTTAAAAGAAAACTGTTCCCCTGAAAAGTATGTTTCCACAATATACATATTATATTTTAGTTAAGTAAATTGATACTAACAAACAATTTTTTTCTTTTTTCTATTTTTATTGTTAATACAGATTTAAAGAATCTATTAAACACTTGGGCGGTGAAATTCAACATGAATACAGTTTAATCAAAGGATTTTCTATTAAATTGCCATCAATTCATGCATCTAAACTTGAAGCTAATGATAATATCAATACCATTGAAGAAGACCAAGTTGTTAAGGCAAATAGTGTTTAATTAATATTCCAGTGAGTTTTACTTATTATTGATGGCTGCAAATTAATGAAGATTTTAATTCTTTTTCCTTTTCATTTGGCTAGATAATTTATTTATAATTTCTTTATCGTATAACAAAAATTTCAAGTAAGCAATTTTAAATATATTCAAATATTTAGTAAAAGTTTATAAAAAAAACATTGTTAAGGTGAGAATAAAAAAAAACAGTAAATAGTGTAAAATACATAATTATCATTATAATAAAATTAATACCTCTAGAGCATGGGCTATCAAATCCTAATTCATACCCGGTGCTTTAGCTATAGCATACGGATCATGTTTAAATGATTTTGATGATGATTGTTGTTGTAATTGTGGTGGTGGTGGACCCCTCATTCTTGGCTTTGGTTGACTATTATTAGGCGGATAACCAGGTTGCGGTTGATATTGTTGTTGCTGTGGATAACCTTGTGATGGATAATCCTGTTGTGGTGGATATCCAGGTGCATATCCTTGCTGTGAATAATTATTATATTGCTGTTGAGGTGGTAATCGGTTTTGGTTGTGATGGTGATGATGATGAGGAGGAGGGGGATTATGATTGGTATATCCTTGGTTTGGTGCATTATAATATCCTTGTTGTGGAGGTGGATATTGATTATATCCTGGGCCAGGACCAATTGGACGAGAATTTGGATTTTGATCGGCAGGACCATTACCAGGTCCAACATTTGGTCTTATTGCACCGTGTTGATTTCTACCTAAAGATTGAAAGCCAGAATTATTATTAATTACCGGTGATGGCAATTTCATTGGACCATAATTACCAAAAGATGGAGACTTTGGATTGTTTAATGGATTTGACGCATTCTGTGCAATATTTGGATTTGAATAGTCATTCACATTAAAAAATTGTTGTTGTTGTTGTTGTTGTTGTTGTCTTTCATTTTTATATTGATGCGGTGGGATAAGTTCTGGGCTATTTGTATATTGAACGTTATTTTTTGATTGAGGTGGTGGTCTTTTATAACCTTGGTTAATTGGACTATCAATTCCTGAAGATTGGTGAGGAGGTGGCTTTGGTGGATTATTAGAATATTTTCTGGATTGTTGTTGTTGTTGTTGTTGTTGTTGATGATGATGACTATATTGATGATCCATCGGAGTATTTGGAGATTCTAATGGTTTATTGTACTTATTGATGGCTTCTACTGGTGGTGGATGTTGTTGATCAATTGGGGTTTGTGGATGTGAAGACATTAAATAGGGATTAACTAAAGGTGCAGCGAATAAATCTTGTGAATCATAACTAGCCTCTTGGGAAACTATATTATTAGAAGGTGCACGTTTATTTAGTTGATCAATTGGAGCTTTCGACGATATTATATTTGTTGGATTAGAATAATATCTATTTGATTGATTCAAAGGTTGTAAATTCCTTTCAGTTGGATAAAGTTGATCCTCATTAGTACCAGTTTCTTTGCCCGGAGATCTTTGTTTTTTAACATTTAATTTATTATTATTTGATAATTGAACACTATCTTTAACAGGACTATGCTGATCGATATCTAATTGAATTGCCTTTTTAAAGTTATTATTGAAATCAGTGAATGGTGAGAAAACTCTTTGTTGTTCTACATTAGGTGAAACAAAGTTAAAGTTACTCTTATCATGATCATCATCATCATCGTTCTCGTCATCATCAGCATCATCATCATCATCTTCTTCTTCTTCATAATTTTTTCCATATAGATCATCTTCATCTTCATCTTCATGGTTGTTTGATGGATATAAATCATTAATTGTGCTTTGCTTTTTATTATTAAAATCACGTTTTTGTAAATTATCATCATTAGCAACTGCAAGTCGAGTGTTTGCTAATCTTTGATTCAAACTCATAATATTATTATCATTATCATTATTACTTGAATCAGGAAGTTGAGCATATTTTTGATAAATGTTAACTACTTGAGGAGATGGTGAATTATTTGTAAACGTATTATGTTGATTTGGTGTTGCCGCTTTAGATCTTTCAGGGGAATTTGAATTAGAATTTGAATCTGAATATAATGAATCTTCCTTTTCTATATTTAAAAAATTTAAATTTTTATTATTTGAATTAATTTTTTTTGCAGTATTTAAAAAATTTTCTTCACTTGAAGAAAATTTTTGTAAACTTCTTGCATGAGGACTATTTTCTAAATATTTATTAGCTTCAGGTTTATTAACAAAAAATTTAATTTTACCACCAGCCATATCTTTTGAAGAATTTAATAAATCTAAAGCACCATTAACACCATCTGAAGAACCACAACCATTATAACCTTTATTCATTTTTAATTTTAATAAATCTTTTATATTTGAATTCCATTGATCTTGATCCCAATCAATTGAATTTAAATTTTTTTCAGCAATTAAATTTAAATCATTAACTTCTAAATAATGAACTTTTGGTAAAACAGGTAAAGCAAATAATAAAGAATTTGGATCAGATTTATCAGCATTTAATCTTTTTGGTCTACCATATAAATTAAAAGAATCCATTAAAGGGATTAAAAATCTAATTAAAGTATCATAACCTGGAACAGAAGTATGTTGTTCAGGCATTAAAAAAATTGAACAAGATTTTGAACTTTCTTTTTGATCAAATTGAATTGAACCTTCTAATTTAATCATTGTACTTTTATCAATTATCGTATAATTTCTTGGATATAAAGCATAAACTGAAAAAATATTTGTTATCTTAGCCATTAAAGATTTTTTAGATTTTTTTTCATTTTCATAAAAAAAAATTGAGCCATTTTTAAAAGATTTTTTAGAATTTTTTGAAGGTTCAATAACTGCAAAACATCTCTTCCAAGGCATTCCAGCACCAAATCTAACACTTGTCCAATCTTCATAATTAAATTTTTTTTCAGATAAAATAACTCTAATATCAGATAATAAAGAACCTCTTGCACTTAAAAGTGAAGCAGTATAAGCTTCTTGTAAAGTTTTATATTCAAAAGTTGATAATCTAAAAGCTGAACACCAATTTAAGAATTCATCATCAGTTGAAAATTGCAATAAAAATCTATTTTTTAAAGTTGTTGATAAAACAATTACATTATTAATTGTACCATTTGAAGAAGGTAAATTTTTGAAAGGTTTAAATGTACCATCTGAAAAATTAATATAAGAAGGTTTACTATCACCTAATATTATTGAACCATTTGATTCTAATTGATCTGAATCCCAATAAGTAAGTTCATTACCAATCATTATTGCATAAACTTCTAACCATTTCCTTTCAGCTGGATTACCATCAGAATCTAAATCTTTTAATAACATTAAAATACCTTCATTATATTTTCTATGAGATTGAGCTGATAAAAGAGAAACTATTGGAGTTAATTCAGGACTTAATTTACCAGATGATTCTGCAGTAAGTATATTTGGGGATGAAGGTGTCGAATTTGAATTTGATAAAAAATCTGGTGAATTTAAAGCTAATGGAGAATTTTTTGAATCTTTTGGTTTCGAGAATACCCTTAGTTTTTGCATTTTTATTTATGAAAAAGAGGTTTTTGTTTTCTATTATTAATAATTTCTATTATTATTTTTTTGTTTATTTGTTTCTTAATACAATCTTATAGTTAGAATAAATATTGAAGGAATGACGATGATAAGATTGCAATAGAGATAAATATACAAATAGTATATATATGTATGTATAAATATAAATATAGATATATATAAGATTATATGTATATATATATATATATATATGTATATATTTATGTCTGTATGTCTGTATGTAATTATATTTATATTTATATACTAATATATATCTATGTAATGATGATAGATTGAAAGAAAAATTTGCAAGATTAAGACTTTATCTTTGTTGATACTTCTTCAGTTACACAGTATATATCGGGTCAGTTGATCGATGTTATATCAATGAATATGAGAGTGATGTAATCTAAAGAATGGAAAAAAGGGGGGACAGATATATATATGGTATGTAAACTTAGGGTCCTTTAGTAATGATAGCTACCCTTTAATTTTATTAAATAATGGAAGAAGTGTTTAAATCAAAAGAATTAAGCTCGAAAGGCTGGTTTAGGAACAAACGCAAAGACATTTTAAAAACTATTTTTGTGTCCAATTAATTTGATACCAAAAAGTTAAATAATTAATTAATTTAATTTGTTTGTTTTATTCTTTTGCTCGCAATTTCATCACTTGATGGACGTTGTAAGATATTTTTATGTGGCGCATTATCAGTAAATAAATTTAATGAAGCAAAAGATGTGGCAGTGCTTAATGGTGGTAATTTCTGTTCAGAATGTGGCGTAGTTATTTCGAGATTTTCATAATTATGATTATTGTTATGACAATTGAATTGTTGTAAGCGAAAGGATGGCTCAGCAACATATGCAAAATTTGATTCTAAAGATTTTTCATTTGGTTGATGATGATGATGATGATGATGATATTCTCGCTTCTTCTTATATTTAAGTCTTTTAAAAAACCATACAATAAGAAATCCTATTGAAATTAAAAATGTTATTAAAATAGGTACAACAATTGCGGCAATTATTTGATTGGAAACACCATTAACTGCATCTTTATTAGCATTAGTAGTAATAGGAGTAGTAGTAGTAGTAGCTAATGTTGGAATTGTTGTAATTTGAGTTGTTTCTTCCATTCTTTTGTTTAATGTTCCAATTAGATTATTTTGATAAAGGGTTTTTGTTTCATAGATAGTTCTAGTAATAGTTGTTATTAATCCATCATCAATTATTTGAACATTACCATTGTTATCGACATTATTATTAAGTATTAAATTAAGAGGCATTTTATGTATTAATGTTTGTAGATTTTTATGTATGATCGACCATAAATCAACTTAAATACAACCATGATAAAAGATTTAACTTTATTAAATAAGAATATCGATTACTTTAAATACTAAATTATTTAATAATCTAATGAATAATAGATCTTTATACTTTTAAAACAAGAGAAAAATGTAAAACTGTTACACATAATAATTGTAATAAACATGTTAGTGTTATATATATTAAAAAAGTATCACCGCTGTTTCATCCTCATCTCACACAACTCACAATTAAGAACGCGTTACGAAATTCCAGTTGTTAGAAAAATTGGAATAAAGTTCACTCTACTAATTAAAAAATTAGAACTCGCACTTTTTTAATCGTTAATAATGTCTCTCGTTTTCACACTGTTAATGCCTCGTTTTCTTAATATCGTTAATCACATATCGAAATGTCATTAATATGTGAAATTGACAAATCGTTCAAAAAAAGTGCGAGTTTGTTAATGTCTCAAATCGTAAATGTTCCAAACGTAATTTTTTGTTTTTTGTTTTTTATTTTTTACTGGGGGAAACTTTGAGGGTCTCCCTCCCCCCTGAAAAAACTCCCCTCAGTCGTCCAGCGTCAAGGATTTATTTTTAAATTAGGTTTGTGGTTTGTGGGAATTTTTATTGCTACAATCTATAATTTATTGTTATGATATTTTTTTTTAAAAATAGCTGCAGAAAATTGTAACCGCTGATGATGTATATTCTATTGAATCTCTAATGTGAGTGAAAAAATACCATTAGTAAATATTACTATTCTCTGCTGAAACTCTTTTATAAAACGAATTCTCTTGGATTTTATAACTTTAATATCTGAGTTTACAAATCAACCTTTTAAAATAAAACAAATATAACTTCAATTCAACGCTTATAATTTTAACTTTACCTTTTTTTTGTTTTAATAATTTTCAATCCGTCGAAATAATCTAATAATAGCAATAATAATGAGATTCTATTTATTTTCTACAGAGATTTTAAGAACTTATCTCATTATGGTTTCGTTTTTTGAATGGACAAACATTTAAATTTCTAAGATATTAAATAGTTATATTGACTCTCTATTTTGCTCTTTTTATCATTTATTATTTGAATTCAAGATATTATTCATTTATAAATAAAAATATCTAGTTTCTAAAAATCCCAATATGTATCCGTATTCATGAATTGATTATTTGTAATATTATTATCAGAATTTAATAAATTATTTGAATCTATAAATGATAATGCATTTTGTGATTCAAATTCCATTTTAGTTACCTTATTATTTTCATTTATAAATTTTGGTTTTTCTTTTAATTTCAATTTATCTTTTCTTGCAAGATATTTTTTCCTTCTCTTTTCAACTTCTTCTAATTCAAATATCCTATATTTTGCTAAATAAATTCTTAAAACTTCAGCAAAATGTTCAAATCCTAAGGAATGTAAAGCATATAAAATATCTTCACCATTTAAAGTTTTACGTTTTTCAATTGAACATTTTTCAGCTGCTTGACTTGTTACAAATGAAATAAATTCAGAAACACAACTTTGCATACATTCTTTTGCTTCTTTTGAAATTTTGGAATTTTCAGGTAATGATAATCTCATAACTTTATCAACATTTGCTATTGGTAACCATCGATCTTGTTCATTAATCTTAAAAGAATCTGACATATTGTATCTTATAATTTGCGCTTTTCTTTATTTATTTAATCAATATATATATATATATATATATATTTCTTATGTGCTTTTTTATATTCCTAAAATCTAGTTATTAATTAATGAACATCTAATTTAAGCTTATATATACCCAAAATAAAAAGCAATTTAATCTTACTATATCACTATTTTATTGGATTTCAATAATGAGTGGTGGACGGATCGAGAAAGAAAGCTAATAGAAACAATAATACAATAACTTTGAAAATGAAGGTATAATTACAAAATGAAAAAGGAGAATTCAAGTATTACAGATTTCTGAATTGATCATTTCGTCGATTAGGAGTTGCAACTTCATTGATGTCAAAAAAAAAATTTTTTTTGAAACAACAAGTAAAGATTACAATTTTATTAATAAATAATATTACATATTTGACAATTCATTAGATGGAGATTAGTCCATTTTGGAGTTGAAAAGCAGGAAAATAAGAAATACCGGTTTTATCGGAATATAATATGTATGTATTGTAAAATATATATTCAAATCCTAATAATACAGGTAGAGTGGCTTTTCCCAAATTCTCAATCTCTTTACGTAATCAAGACTGCTTCGCCGCAAAATTTTAAGTAGTAAATACATTGCGGAAACAAAATCGCACTCTGAGCAATTCTAGCTCCCAGATCCCAGATGTTGATCGAACGTTAGAATAGAAGGGAAGCAAAGTTGCTATAGATCCCAGTATATAAGATTTTTTTGCACATTTCATACTCTAGATCTATATTCTTCTATATTGTACTATGTAAATCAAATGAATTTTGTTTCTGCTTAGTTTGTAATCTTTTTCTCTCACAGTTGGTGGTGTTCGATGCTGGAGGTTTGAGGGTCTAATATTCAATTTCCAATTTCTGTTTCTTCGTAAGTATATTACATCTTGTTGTCATAATGTATGATTTTTATGTCCAAACATAGGATATAATTTAAAAAATTGTTGATTACAAAAAGCATAGGCTTGTAAAATTTTGAAACGTAACATTTGAATTTATTCCTTATTTTTTTAAAAGAATGATTAATTATTATCTTAAGAAACACAAAGAAATCAACAAATATATAGTTGACAACTATATTGATTCACACTTAAAAAGATGGAACGCTAAAAAAAAAGGGAATTTTATCCTTTTTTTTCTTTTTGCTTTTTGAAATTGCTTTCTAGATTTTTACAATAATTGCCATTAAATTATTTAATAAAAAAAACCACTTTCTAAAACTGAAAAAAACTTATATAAAGCTCTAGCAACAAGAATATATATATATATATTGTAATATTATTTCTAATATTATTACTGCAGGTATAGTTACAATCTAATCACAGATTACCTATAAAAGGGGTACATATAGTAATGTCTATAAACATAAAGTCTGCTAATGTTCTTCATAACTACTATTATTCCCAAGGTCATATTGCGTACGTAGTACCGGGTAATACGATTATATTACAAATATATATATGCCGCATGCGTGAAATAAAAATAAAACTATTAAATTGATTGGTTTAATGACTTGAATAGTACGTTATTATTTATAAATCCATCTAACTTAAATTTAAATTTTTGTAGTCATAAGATAAAATTAAATTTTAAATAAACTAAAAAATGAGATGATTTTATCAAGCGGAAAATTTTTGTTTAAAAAGTTTATCCAAATCCAAACTAATGTGCATCTGGATTTTTTTTCTTGGGATTGATTTTTTTTGGGGAAAAGTTCTAAAAGGGTATACTCCAACTCGAACAGAGCTTATTAAACGGTTTCAAAGTTTAATTTCCTTAACGATCTTGTAAATTAATTAATTAACTTGCAAAAAATTAATAGCCAGGTGGCTTAAAATTTTTTTTCACCAATTTATTTTTTTGGGGAAAACTTTATTCAAATTATACACGACAGTTCAATTGATATTAATTGGGTATCAATATAATGATATTAATTGGCGCCTTTTGTTTACTTTTTAAATTACAATTAATCAAACGATTAATGTATTGATAATTGATAAGAGCAATTAAAACGGTGATTTTTAAAAAAAAAATCTCGCTATTGTTACAATTATTTTTTCCAATTATAACCCCCTAAATAAATTAAAATAATGTATTGTTTCGATAGGTACTATCTTTAGTTTGAGGATTTAGTACCTTATTAATTGTTGATTTTTAGCTAAGTTTTCTTATTATTAAATACATTGTAAAAATATACATGCCAGATATATATATATATATATATATTTAGTTGATAAGTTATAAAAAAATATAAACTGGCCATAAGAACTTGACATGTTCAGATAAACATTTAATTGAAAAATCCAACCTTCATGACATGATTCTTTTTAATCTAATTTTTTTATAACCAATTAATTCTATAATCATAGTTGCATATATAGACGAGCTTAATTTTTAACTTGTAATAATTGGCTGAAAAAATTAATGAAATAAACGCATCTCAGATTTAACTTTATGCAAAATTTCAAATTTGACCAAGCTAGTAAACGAAATGGGTATTGCCTAATTTGGCAAGTAACCGTTTAAACGGTTTTTTTAAGATCTATTTTGGGAAGTTATTATTTTCTTCTTCTTTCATTTAGTAAGGTCTCGATGTCTTAACCCAAGTGATATTAAAAAATTATATTTTGAATCTTTACTATTTACTTAAGACAGATATATATATACATTAATAAAAAAAAGTAACAATCTAGCGTGCTATATATAATATATAATATTAATCTAAATTGCTTTAGCAAACACGCCCTTGTTTCATATATATATATACATATAATAGCAATAAAAGCAAGGAAGATCCTCCCCCTCCACAGCGACGATTATAGCAAACTCAACTACAAAGAAAGAGAAAAAACTACCCCTTAAACGCGTCGCGTGATTTCTGACTTGACCGCGTTTTTTCTTAATGCAGTAAAATATAAATATTGGAAAACCTTGTTTTATGACATGAATTATAAACCGTGAATTTATTTCGACCCTTTTTAGACACTAAGGACGACACACTGAAAACGCTAATTTATCTCCTGAAATTTTTGCTATGGATAATTGTAAACAAAATCCATACACAGGAGATGATGAACTTTCCTATATGACCTCCCCTACCCCCCTCTTTAACATATTATACTGGTTTGCAATATTGCTTTCCTATATCTCTTCTTTATATATATATATATATTCCTTAATATCTACTCAATAGTGTATTCTTTGATTGTGGTAGCACATCAATTCAATTCGTATTATATACATTATTAATTCCGAACTTTCATTTCTATTGATACTTTCATTCATATTCTTTTTTCTAAATAAAATATATATACATACATATATATAATAGAATATTTCCATTTACACACAGATAGACAAAACCAACATATATACTGATATACTTATTAAGTTATTCATTTATCTATTTATTTATTTATGAACACTAAACTTTTGCTTTATTAATTATCTAATTCACAGTTATTTTGCTAATACTATTACATTTCAAATTAAAAAAAAATTTTTTTCTTACTTCACTTTAAACAATTTACGTTTTGATACCCCTTACTATATAAACTAATAATAATAATAAAAAACATATACATATATCATAATGCAATCAATTCAAAGAAAATTTTATGGTCCGCCAAGAAGACCTGTTTTTAAACCATATTCTACTAAATTAGAATCAATTGAAAATTTTAAAAATAAAATAATTTCATCAGAATATTTGCCTTCAATTGTTGAACATTTTAAAGAGATTGAATTAAATTCTTCTGTTAATGCTGCAATGATTGATTTACAACCTGAAGTTAAATGGTATATGAGACCTTATTTAGTCAATTTTATAATTCAATTACATTCATCTTTAAAATTAAAACCTCAAACTTTATTTATTTGTTGGAATATAATTGATAGATATTGTGCAAAAAGAATTGCATTTAAACAACATTATCAATTAATTGGTTGTACCGCTTTATGGATTGCTTCAAAATATGAAGATAAAAAATCAAGAGTTCCAAATATTAAAGAATTAAATTCAATGTGTTCAAATGTTTATGATGATTCAATGTTTAAAGAAATGGAAATTCATATTTTAAGTACACTTAATTGGTCAATTGGTCATACAACTTTAGAAGATATTTTACAGCTGGCTGTTAAATATTCTGACCCTGATGGTAAAGAACTTTTAAATAAACCTTTAGAATTATATAAAGGAAATACTCCAACAGTTTCTGCAATTTTAGCAGTTTCAAGATATTTATGTGAATTATCTTTATATGAAAGAGAATATTTAAATCATTCAACTTCATTAATTGGTATAACATGTTTTTTAATGTCTTGTACAATATTAAATATGGATATTGGTTCAAATTTTATTAATAACATTTATGAAAATTTTGAAAATTCAATGAATGTTAAAAATAAAATAAATAATAATCATAATAATAATATTAATAAATCTTCAATTTCAATTTCAAAGGATTGTTTAAAAAATATAGATTTTTTCTCTTTTAATAATAATAATGATAATGAGGATAATGATTTAAATATTGGAAATTTAGATGATTCAATTTTAACTGATAATGAAAGTATATATGATTCTGATTCTGAAAATATTGAACCATTAAAACAAAATTTTGGTCCATTTATTCAAGGTTTTAATGGATTAGATACAATTAATGAAATTCGTTCAATTGCTTTACAATTATTTAAATCAATTTTAGATCCTTCTGAAGTTTTAATTGAAAAATATTCATCTTTAGGTGTTATGACAGTTGTCAAAAGATTTATTGATGAAAATGATTTATATCATATTGATTTATCATTATTAAATAATTCTTTAAATTCAAATAATAATAATGATGCAAACAGTACTTTAAAAGAAAAATTAAATACAGTTCAATTTGAAAATCCTTATTCCTTAGAATTAACTAATTTATTACTGTCATTTAATGAATTATCACCATTCATTATACAATCAAATTTAAGAGATTTATCTGTTGCTTCTTCGGCAGATTCAATTTTCTGTACACCATGTGATTCACCATCAAATTTTTCATCTTTTTCATCAGTTTCATCAGCAACTTCATATTCCTTCTCTTCAAACTCTGATTTTGCTATCAATAACGTATTAAAGGAAAAACTCATATGACATCCAAAAAAAAAAAAAAAAACATAAACATGAAAACATTATAAAAACATTTCGATACCATTTTAAAATATAAAAACATTCATTATTTTTCTCTTCTATTATTTAATTATTTTTAATTCTCTTTTGTTGTTTTCTTCTACTTTTTATAAAGCATTCTTGTGTATATGTTAATGTAAAATATACCATTACTAATACTTAAAACCAATAAATAAAACTAATAATTAAAACTAAAATTAAATTACAAATTAAAACTAAAATTAAAACTAATAACTAAATTACAAATTAAATTACAATTAAATTTATAAAGAGTGTCATCAATACCTCTAGTGATGATTACTTTCCTTGTTCTACCTGATTATGGCCATGGCCATGGTCATGGTCATGGTCATGGTCATGGTCATGGTCATGGTCATGGTCATGGTCATGGTCATGGTCATGGTCATGGTCATGGTCCTGTTCATGGTCCTGTTCAAATTTATTTGAATCTTCATTTTCTTGATCACCTTCAATTACATATTCATATTCATAAGAATCCTGAATATTTTTTCCATCTTTAAAAGAACCCTGTTCTTCAAGTGAAAATTTGCTATGTCTAGCTCTGCCAGGTGACGGTGATCTTGAAGGTTCAGGAGTTTGTAAATTCGAAACATTTGACAGTTTTCTTGGTGATGTAGATAATGATGTCCAAGATTTCGATATATTATTGAATAATGAATTGCGTTTATAAATTGGAATTGATTTCGATCTTGCGACAGATTTAAATGGTAATTCATCTTCAATATCATCATCTGATGATTTATGAAAATCTTCTGAAGCAGCTCTTGAATGAATAAATGATGAATTTGTTGGTGAAAGCGGTGGTGAAAAATTTGGTGATTTTGAAATATATGATGATAAATATGTTTCATCAATGTATAAATCTTTTGTTAATAATATATAAATAAATAATAATAATAACAAAAAAATGCAAAAATACGTTAAGTTTTTGTAAAAAGAAATTGCTGAAGATATTTC
Organism: Pichia sp. PB3310; assembly: GCA_023629255.1. Classification (NCBI taxonomy): domain Eukaryota; kingdom Fungi; phylum Ascomycota; class Pichiomycetes; order Pichiales; family Pichiaceae; genus Pichia; species Pichia sp. PB3310. Next base: position 53,846 of record JAMAJE010000035.1, on the reverse strand, counting down.
TTCTAATTGTTTTGAAATCTCATGTGTTCTTGAATCGAAATTATGTTGTTGATATTCAAATAATCTTGAGAAACTCGTATAAACGTCAGTATTTAATTTTTGAAAAATATCCATTTGAGATTGAATAGTAGAATTCAATTGCAATAATATATTTTGAAATTTATTCGACTGTTGTGATTCCAATTTTAAAAATGCATCGGATAATAATTTAGATTGCTCTTCAATATAAAGAAGTGATAATGTTGCGTTAGACTCTAATAAGGATAATCTTTTAACAATATTTTTATAAATTGAGTCTTGTGGTTGGACGTGTTGTGGGGTTGTATATACATGTGACAACGTTGTTGTCAATGGTTTGGAAGACGATAATGTTTGATTTTCTAAATCAATTAAACATTGATCATAATTTTCTGCCTGTTTTTTCTCATATTCAATTAAAAATTGATCCAATTTCAAATATTTTGAAGAGCAATCTAATTCTAATGTTGAATTCATTTCAAATGTTGGATGTGAAGCATTACTTGAAAGTTCAACATTGAATTCAGGAATCTGGTCCATATTCATTTGAATTGAATCATGATGCAAATATATCTGTTCTGCATTTTCTTCTATTGTATGACTTTTTATTGTAACTGTTTCAAGATTTTCAGGAGAATTTGAATCTTCTTCTTTCAGTTGTTCGATCATTGTTTTTCCATGTACTTGGACTGATGAAATTGGGCAATAAAATTCATTTCCATATTGAGTTAAAAATTCAATTTTCAAGAATTTTGCCCAAATTAAAGGATTTTCAATTTTAAATGTTTGTAACCTTCTTATATTCTCAGCTTCAAATTCTCCCAAAACCATCCAGTGTGTAGCTGGAAATCTGTCACTTACTGAAATTCTAATATCTTTAAACATACTAGAGTAAAATTCATAATTTCCAATTAAAACTTCATCCACTAAAATGTCTTCACATAATTCAATAATTATAAATTTATTTTGAGCATTGCATTCATTTAACAAATATGAATCTTTATTTTCCACTAGAATTGCATTTGCACCTTTTGCTTCTTTATTTGTTTTAACAATTGTAGCTGCACAGTCAAAAGAAGCAAAATTAAACCTATCTTGATATAATTTTCCTTGTTCCTCAGAAGTGCCGGCAAACATAGATATCTCTATCACCATTTCTTCACCTAATTGTTCATCATTATTATTTGAATCTTGATCTTTTGTATTTCTGGTTTTCATTCTATGTGGAATATCATCCTTGTCTCTATGTATTATATCTGTATTTGCAGAATTAGATTGTATATTTTGATTTCTAATTATCTCCGAGTTCGATAATGATACTTCTAAAACTCTATTTGATTCAGTTATGTTTTCAGATTCTATTCTATCTTGATTCAATTTATTTTTTTTCCATTCTTCAAAACTTTGGAAATTGGGCACACTTGAATCAGTCTCCTGTTCTACAGTAGTTGATTTGATTGTACTACTTTCATATATCGTTTCATTAACCATCTGCATTTTTGGAAGTTCTATCTTAGTGGTTATATTATCTAATGATTCAATGTTTTCAACAGAAGTGGAAGTGGAAGTGATAAATTCTGGTTGATCAGACCCTTTAATAATTGTATTGTTATCAGAAGAAGGAAGTGTCGTTAATACGTCACCATTTGTTTGACAAATTATGACAAAAACAAATAAAAAAAGTAGATTCCAAAATATCAGCATTTCAAAACTTTCCAGTTTTACAATATTTTGGTTTACTTTGTGTTTAATAATAATAATATTAATAATAATGTATATAGCAAAAGACTAACATATAGATAAAGATTAAATAAAATAAATCAACAAACTCAAATTTTCAACAACTAACAAAATTGTCGCGATTGGGAACTGGGAACATGAATTTTCATAAGGTTACCAGTTACCAGTTCTTTAACTTTACAATATACAACAATATTGAACTTCTTGAAGTGTTTGTTTGATGTGAATTTTTTTTTTTCATTTATTAACACATTAATAAACAAAGTTTAACCTTTTACAAACTAGCTCAAACCTAATCCTGACCATGGAGGATGTTCCAAATTTAAGATTTTGCACTGTTTGTGCATCAAATAACAATCGTTCTATGGAGGCACATAAAGTATTAAAACAAGCTGGTTATACTGTTCGATCGTATGGTACAGGATCTGCGGTTAGATTACCGGGACCTTCTATTAATAAACCTAATGTTTTCCAATTTGGAACGCCGTATACTGAAATTATGACAGTTCTTGAATCACAAGGTATTAAAGTTCATAAAAATAATGGTGTTTTAGATATGACAACTCGTAATATGCAAATAAAGAAAGCACCTGAACGTTGGCCATATTTTAATCAACCAATGCAGAAATTACCTGAAGAAGAACATCCAGGATTTAAAGGAGAATTGGATTTTGAAATTGTTATAACGTGTGAAGAGAGATGCTTTGATAGTGTTGTTGAAGATTTTTTAGCTAGAAATTATTTTAATCCAAAGGAATTAAATAATAAAGTTCATATTTTTAATGTTGAAATTCGTGATGATCATGAAAGTGCACAGATTGGTGGTAAAGCAATTTTGGAATTATGTAATAAATTAAATGATTTATTTTTAAGATCAAAAGGTGATGATGGTGAAAATTTACATTCAGAATGTTGGGAAGATGAGATACCGAATTTAATTACAAAATGGCAAGAAAACTATAGTAATTTTCCACTTTTATATAGTTTATGTTATCATTAAATACTAAAATAAAATTAATAAATTATGAATATGAATATGAATATGAATTAATAATATAAAAAAAAAAATACAAACCTTTATTTATCTATTATTACTTATAAGATTTAAACTCTATTTATAACAGTACGACCATTTACGTAAACCTTTTCAATATTTCTATTATCCCCATTAAATAACCATTTATCAATTAAATCAGCAAACTTCCCCTTTGAAATTTTTATATCTAATTTACCCCATTTTGGATTTTGAAAATCAAAAGTATCAATATTTGAATCTTTACAATTAAGATTAATTAATTGAGTATCAAATTTTAAACCTTTTTTAAAGCAACCAACTTTATCATCAATTTTTAAAACTTTTGCACCACCCATTGTAGCTAAATAAAGAACATCACTTGATGATAATTTTTCAATATTATTTGAACTTTTCATAACAACATGTCTTGAAACCAATAATGCATGTTTTGCAACTTCTAAAATTGAAGGTGTAAATCCACCGGAACAATCTGTACCTAAACTAACATTAATATTATTATGTAATAACCATCTAACTCTTGCTTCACCTGAAGTAATTGAAGAATTTGAAGTAGGACAATGTGAAACACCTGAGCCAGTTAATTTTAAAATATTCATTTCGATATCAGATAAATGAATACAATGAGCTAAAGTAGTTTTTGAACTTAATAAATCATTTTTATGATAAATATCAGTATAATGATCATATTGTGGGAACATATCAGTAATCCATTTAATTTCAGCATGATTTTCAGATAAATGAGTTTGACAATGATAATCACCATTTTTTCTTAATTTACCTAACCAATTAAGTAAACTATCAGTACAAGAACCAGCAAATCTTGGAGTTAAAACAGGATTAATTAAATCTAATGATGGATTTCTTGATTTAATATGATCAATAACATTTAAAATTGAAATTTTACATTCTTCTTCAGTTTCAATATAATCATCTGGAGAATTTTGATTCATACAAACTTTACCTATAAATGAACGTTGACCTAATTTAAGACATAAATCTGCTAATAAGTTGGTAGCATTTGTATGAATAGTTGCATAATATGAAGCAGTTGTTGTACCATAGCCTAAAGTTCTATTAATAACTTTAGTATAAATTTCAGTTGCAAAATCTAAATCACTAAATGATGACTCTAATGGGAATGTATAAGTATCTAACCAATCTAATAAGGTTGAATTACCAAAAATACCATTATTAGGAAATTGTGGTGCATGGATATGGGTATCAATAAAGCCTGGGAAAAAGAATTTATGTTCATCATTTGAAATATCAACAATATTTATATCAGAAGGAGATAAGCCAGAAGTTGAAGAATTATCTAGTGTAATTTTAATAATGTCTAAATTTTTTAAATCAGAAACATCGATACCTAAGATAAAATCGATTGTGCCATCTCGATCAACGCCAACAGCGGTATGATGTAAAATTTCCAGTTCTCCAAGTTCTGGAGTATGCACAAATGTTCCAAAATAAGTAGTGTATTTGATTTGGGAATGACATAAAGGATCTATTTTGTCAGGGAAATAAGCTTCTTCTGTTCTAGTAGGCATCGTTGATTAGTATGTATTGCTTTTTTTTCAATTTCTTTTGTTTTACCTTCCAAAATATCGATAATCAGTCAGAAGGAAGTATGGATAATCTAAGTGTTTATATATGATTCAAAAATCAGATAATTAATGCGATACAATAATTAATATCATCTTCAACAAGAAAAAACCCGGCCAAGGCGATAAGATTAACTTTTTATGTTCCGCGGTTAATATGTATTGTAACCGCGGAAGATACGCATGGTTACGTAAGCAAATTTGATTTTTTTTATTGACCAATCAGAGTTAAGCGCCTTGTGGCTTACTTTTTTCTTATTTTACTGCGCAGACACGCAAATGAAGACATGGATTTCAGGTCAGAACATGATATGAAAGTATGAAGTATAAATCAATACATTTATTCAATAAATAAACACATATATAAACACAATCATGGCTGTAAGTATGAAATATCTTTATTATTGAGAATAGCTAACAGGTTTACCAAGTCTCTTTTTTTTTGGCAATCCTAATGGGTGAATTATCACAACAAACATAATACTAACTTAATTAATCATGGTTCTTTTTAATATTTGCAGTACGTTTCAGGTCCAGTTCTCAAACAAGCAGCTACTGTTGGTGGCTACCACGTTAAAAGCATCGTTTCTTACTTACCAGTCTTAGCTTTCTGGGGTGCAGCAACAGGTGCTGGTGTTGCTACCTTCACTGAAAATTGGCCATTATTCCAAAAGACTTTCTACAGTAAGATTCCAATTATTGGTAACCACTGGATTCGTGAAGTTGACCCAGAAGATCAATTCTTCTAATTTCTCAATCATTTTGCTCCCATGGCCATCCAATTTATTAAAATATATCTATTTATATAAAAATTAATAGTTATAATTTTGTTTATTATTTATTCATTTAAAGATTTGTTTTCTAAAAAATATATATGTATATAATTCTACGAAAAGGTAAGACATGAAATCTATATCTATATATCATCCTCACTGTACTCCTTGTCACTTGTAATACTATTCCCACTACTAATACTGGTAGTACTAATAGTTTCTGTATCACCATTTTCCGAACATCCAACAATCCCCCATTCGACTCCGGTAACAGTTTCTAATCTATCTAAAATATCTTCAATTGGGGTGAAAAGTCCAAATTGTTTATATTCTCCATCGTATGAATGTAACATACCTAAAACTCCAAGTCCGCTTTCTTCATTGATAGTTTTATCTTTATTCTTCAAATTTTTCTTTTTCTTATTGTTCTTCTTGGTATCATTTATATTATTATTATTATTATTATTATTATTAACCCTTGGTATAAAACTTTCAATAAATGCTGTTAAACTATTTTTATTATTATCATCTTCTTCTATATTATTTGATTCTTCATCTTCAAATTCTTCTTCCTTAAAAGAACTTTTAATATTATTAACATCACTTAATTTTGATAAAATCCACGCACCTGAATCTCCACCATTAGCAAATCCTTCCATTTTACCATCACCATTAGAAATAATAAATTCAGAACTACGTAAGGAACCATCTGACCAATAAATCATTTTAATACCATTTAATTTACCTCTAGTATATCCCGTAGTGCTGCCAATTTTGAAAACATTCAAATTGGCAGTATTAAGTAATCCATTTTTACGTGGTTGTAAACTAACTATTCTTTTAACATTTAAATTTGATAATATTAATGATGGATCATATTGTGATAATTGTAAATCTTCACCTAAATAATTAATAAATTTTTTCTTCAAATTTTCACTTACTTTAATTATAGCTAAATCGCTCAATCTATTTTCATTAATTAATCTTTCACCCCAAATAATATTACCTAAATTATCACTTGGTAAATTTCTATTAGTTTCTTTACCATTAATAATTATTTTTTTCATTGGATATTCAAAATCAATCATTTTAACTGCTTCATTATACACTTGATATTCCACTGAAGTTTTTGAATGATTCATCATTTCATTCAATAACGCATTCTTATATAAATTAATTAATACTGGTGAAGGTATAGAAACATTTGGATGTAAATTATCATCATTTTTATCATTATTATTTAAAACAACATGAGCACACGTTAAACCAAATATTTGACCTCTATATTTTAATAATTTTGGATTTATACAATTAATTGGAACTTTAGGATATATATATCCACCTAAAGTACCACTTGTCATAATTGAATTATCAGTTGATAATGACATAGAAATTGGTATGTATTCTTGATTCTTATCAATTGTTCTAAATGGGGACTTTAATTTTATTCCCTCATTACTATTATTAAAACTTGAATATTTTATTTTATTTTTTTGAACAGTAAAATGTGTATCTGATGATTGAGCTGAAAAAAACTTAATAATATCTTGATGTTCTCGTGAAATTTCAGGAAATCCAAATATAAATGTTATAACAGATAATGATGGTGAATAAAAACCTCTTAAAACAGGTGCAACAAATGATCCATCTTGATCAGAAAATAAATTTCCTTTATCTTTCGATAATAAACTTTTCATTAAATAATCGACTTTTTCAATATTTGCAATTTCCTGATTTGATGAGCCAATAGGAAAAATTTCTGGTGACATTTCAGTTACAAAATTGGTTAATTCTAACGTATTATTTGGAATAACTTTAATTAACACAAATAAATCATGTAAATTCTTAACTATTAAAGCTTTTGATTTATTATAAACAGTTCCAATTAATAAATTATCTAATAAATGTAAAATATTTTTAACTAATTTTTTCAATCCAACCGAATTTGATGTTGTAAGCTGATTTGGAATCAATAAATTTAAATATTTTGTACTTTTAATAACTTTGTAAATATGATCCATACTTTCAGTTATTTTGATTGATGCTTTAGTTAAATTAAGCACTGATTGTGATATTTGAATCATTATATTACTTATCGAATTTGCTAAAATTCTTAATTGACCTTTTATAAAATCTTGCAATTGTAATAATAAATCATTTTCATTATTTGATAATTTAGACATATTCAGATTATTTTCATTTGAACTACTTTGATTTGACTTTTCGGTTAGAGATAAAGGAATATCATCTGAATAATTTGATTTTTTACGTGTAATGCTATTCACTCTATTAGAAGAAGTAGATAATGATTTCGTTAGCATTTGAGGGGATGAAGAAGGCGGAATAAAATTATTAGAATTTTCATCAATAGAAATTGATTGATCATCTTTCTTAAAACTACTAACATTCTGTATTGAGTAATTCTCTTCATGTTCATCCTCATGTAAAACTCTTAGTGGACGTCCTTTACTGGTTATTTTAGCTTGTTCATTATTAATATTTTTACTATATGAAAGATTTGAACTTGGTTGTGATGAAACATTAGTTGACAGTGTCCTTTTAGAACTGAATAATGAGTTTGTATTTGAATTATAAGAATATTGGAAACTTTTGGAGATGGTATGAGAATCGGTATTATTATTATTATCATAATCAATAAATGCAGATGAGCTTGTAAATGGTGGATTTGGTTGTGGTGTAGATGGTGATGATGATGATAATGTCGTCGTCGTTGCAGGAATAGAGTCCGTAGCTTGATTACCTTCGGAATAAACTGTATCCACCTTTTCCAGTTTACCAGTTTGGGTATTATTTGTCTTTTTCTTATTGAAAATTTTCTTCATACTATCCATCCGTATAATCCCTATAATTTGAATATATGTTTTCTTTTCATTCAATATAGAAAGTTAAAGAAAAAAAAAAGATATAAATCCTAAATTCTAATTCATTAGAAAAGAAATCGCACATAGATCATTGAGCATTGAACACTAACACACATTACACACTCAACGCTAAACCAAACAGAAATTTTTAAAATGAAGACAAGATTTGTAAATGGTGATGAAATTTTAAGACTGAAGACTCAAGTTTTCCGGATCTACTTTGATTTTTTGTTTTAATACACAACCATGAATAGGAAACTTATGCTAGGATCTCGTATATTTATTAGAAATGCTGGTTTCTTTGGTAATCTTGGACAGAGTATGTCCAAAATAGTACCAAAACCTCACAAATATTTTAAAATTTCTAAACCATTTGGATTTACCAAACCACCTGTGAGGCTTCAAGATCAAAAAAATGAATCAATATTCACTTTGAATAACTTAAACTTTCCTAAAAGATTATGGAATTTCTATTTTGATGGTGTTACTAGAAGAACAAGGGTTGAAGCTATACAGAAAGATTTAGCATATGGTGGTATGTATGATTTCCACGTTTATACAAAAACTAAAGGCAGATTATTTGAAGCACCTGTTTCATTTTTCCGTAGGGATAAAGCACTTTATTTTCCAAATTTTAGAGTTAAGTCATTAACCGGAAAAAGAATGGATTTAATGGATGTTTTAGATAAAGCTAAGTTGAGTATTTTAAGAGTTTATTCTACAGATGCCGGTTATGAAATGACCAATGATTATTTTAAGATTAAGAATAGTGAAGATAACTATATGAGTGATGGTGGTATTGAAGTTTTCAAACAAGAATATCCAGATACTCAAATAATTGAAGTTGTTTTAAGTGAGAATGCTTCAAAGCATTTTATTCATACTTTTATTACACCTGGAAAATTGTTACAGCAAAGACCAAAAGAACAACATGATAAATATCTTATTGCAAGGAGAGATACGGTTTTATCAAGAGATGATCGTGAAAAGCTTTTCTTAACTAATGCATATTCAGGATATATTTACCTTGTGGATAATTCATACAAAATTAGATGGGCTGGCTCCGGTTGGCCTACTGAACAAGAAGTTGCTGATATGTGGAAGGCAGTTCGTGGTATACAAAAGGAGAATGCTATGAGACTAACTAAGAACAACTAAATAGATATTCCTGTGTAAGCCCTTTAAAATTTCTGTACATAGAATAGATAGATGATATATCATGAAAATAAGAAAAATTTCTCAAAAGGGAAAGTGATTGTTTTTTTGGGTGGTGGGAAAATATAGGGAGCAGATGGGAAATAAAAATTTGATGAATTGCTATATCTATTATTATTTATCTTGTGAGAATTACAGTACTCTGGTATTTTCTGTTCTCCTGTAGTAACAAAGTTACCGTCATTGCTTAATTCTATAACTTTGGTTTAAAAGCGTCAGTAGTGAAATTAAAACAATCTAACTGCAATCGAACAATCGAACGCATTAGTGTAAAGTTTAAAGAATTGTTGTACCGAATCAATATAAAAACAGTTAACATAACTTATACAATATTATTATTATTGTTAGAACACATTTTTATTCGTCATTCACGAACAGTTCGAAGTTTAAGCTTGAAAGTGATTCCTATCATTGAAAAATGGATTTGCAAATTCGAAACTCAGCAGAAACTTTATCGGCCGATGCTAAATCACAACCAAAGAAATATTCAAAATTACAGGAACCAGCTGAAGAAAAAGAGGTTCAAAAACAGACAACAGAAAGCCTAAAAAAACCAAATGAAAAGAAACAAAAAAAAATTGAAAAAGAAACAGAACAAAAAGTTGAAAAAATAATCATCAATTCAAATAAAGGTACCGAAAAGCCATGTTTATTAAGTGATATTGTCATTTTTCCTGATTTTGGGAATTTTTCTACTAGTGATGGTGATGATAATAATGTATCAAGCATTATTATTGATGAATATAATTATGATCCACCAAGTGCCAATATTTCTGAATTTGGTAAAGCTTTGTTTCAGCATAGTGATGTAAATATAAATAAGTCCAAAAGTGATTTGTCGAAGGCTACTGCATCTCAAAATTATAATGACAATAAACAAGCTTCGAATAATGATGAACGATTTATTAGTAACTTTGAATCTTTAGAAGACACATCCCCTGGTTCTGATGAGATTCAAGAAGTTACCAATAGTTTATCAAATTCAACTATTTCTAGAAACCACTCAGAAGGTATTTCGGTGTATTTGGGAAAGTTCGAAGATTGGATGGCTGAAAACCTAAAAATAGAGAGACAAACATGTTTTGAAAATAATGAGGACCCTATTCTTGAAGCTAAATATTCTGATGGAGAAGACAATGCTATTAAGAAAGCTGATCATAAGTCCCTATCCTATGATCAAAATACTGGCGAATATGTATTTCCATTAAAATATCATATAGATATAAATAAAAAAAAACTCTCCGAATCTTTAAATCCAACTGAAAAATACAGACAGTATTCAGAAATAGAACTTAAACCAGTAGCCGAATTCATGGATTTTAACATTGAACCGCAAGCCTATAATTTTTCAGAAGAAGAAATGGAAATAATCCAGAAACTTGATTCACTTTTATCACATAGGTTCTGTTGCAAATATTTTAATATTTTAATGCTGATTTTATTATTTACAGAAATTGCAATAATTAACGTTATAACAACATTATATTCAATAAAAAAATTACCTTTCAAAGTTGATTTACTTCATATTGTATTGTTTAATTTAGTTGGGGTGTTTATTTCTGTTGGAATCAATTTTATGGCTGCAAGAAAAGTCAGAAGTGATGGTAGGTATGTAGTGATTCCATATATAAAAATTTATTGGCATTTAATTAGATGCAAATTAGACCCTAAATTTTATAAAAGGTATTTGTTTATCGATGATTGGTATGGTGATGATAAATACAAATATATGAAAGCAAAATTAGAAGAGATTTCACAAACTGGAAAGCAGATTTCTTATAATGAGAGCAATAATTGTTAATCAAATTTTTTGATTTTTTCTAAAAATATTCTTACTCTTTAAAATATTTTCTTTTGTAAAAAAAAAAGATACATAACGCATAATACAACATAACATAGCAAACAAATAAAAGGATTAAGTCATAATATTCTATACATATATAAAAAAAATTGAATTAAAAAAAACCGTAAAACTACGTCGTAATTAAATTTATTATATAACAACTTTGTCAGTTGTACCACTAATAACTGAACCACTCATAAAATTTGAGTTATTTGAAGATTCACCCAGTTTAGATGTACCTTTTTCTTTATAAGTTGAAACAGCGGGTATATCAGCTTTAATTCTAGTAACTTGAGTACCATAAGCTTTAATTTCTAATCTAATTAATGTATGTAAAGGTATACTCATCCAAGGACTTTCTTCTTGGTGAACATTCATAAAATATGCATAAATACATCTTAAAACTGCTTGATGTGTAATAACTAAAACATTTTCTTGATTTTCTAAAGCCATAATAATTGGTTCTAATCTTGTAATAACATCTCTATAAGATTCACCACCAGGATATCTGTATTCAAATTTATTATCATCTCTTGCTTTAAAATCCTCAGGAAATTGTTCAGCAATTTCATCATAAGTTAAACCATCACAAGAACCAGCATCTAATTCATCTAATGCTTTCCATTGTTTTTGAGGATAAGGTAAAAATTGAGCTGTTTGTTGAGTTCTTGTTAATGTTGATGTCCAAACTTCTAATTTATCATGATTTGGTATATATTTATTAACTAATTCTACTAATTTATAAGCGTATTTTTCACCACGTTCACTTAAACTTGCATCACCACCAATTTTTCCTTCTAAATTATATTGAGATTCACCATGTCTTGACAGCCAAATATATCTGTTTTTAACATGTAAATTCATAATATAATAAACTATACGAGATTTAAGATATGAATCTATTTGATTTAATACTATTTGTGAAGAAAAATTAATTAATTTAATAAAAGATAAATCTGATTCTTGACTTGTTGTTAAAGTTTCATAAGCATTTTGATAAAATTCAATTTTATTTGAAACAGAATTAATTGTATCTTGTAAAGATTTAGAAGTAGAATATTCTGGAGAAGTTGTTTCAATATCTCTTATATTTAAATTAATAATTGATTCATCATCACAATAAGATTCTAAAAAAACGGTATTAATATTATGAGAATTTAATGTTTTATCAATTATTTCCCTTTCATGTTTAGTTGCATTTATACCATCATAAATCGCAACACCACAATTGGTTATGTTTTTATCAAACCAATCCAGTATTTGATTTAAAGTAATTTTTCTTGTTCTTTGTAATATCTCATTATCACTCGAATAATTAGATCCAAACAAATCGTTTGAATTCATATTAGATTCTTGTAATATTTTTAGTAAATTTGCTGAGCAATTAAACGATTCAGTCGGAATTGAAAGCCATGATAAATAACGAACTATTTTCTGTGAAATAAAAGATTTACCTCTAGCTGGTAACCCAACTATCACCACACATAAATTTATTGGATTTGAATCTGCAATAGTGACTAAGGGCATTGTAGTAATAATTATATTTTTTCTTTTGGTAATATTATTTTGATTGTATAATCTTGAATAATCTTGTATGATCTTGTATAATCTCGAAATAATAAATCGTACTGTTATTTATTATCTTATAAACTTTTATACACAGGATGGGTCCGTTATTTAAATGTTAAGTGTATTGAATTGTATAGGTAATGTAAAATACAATTTTATGTATGCTGATAATATTCCTAGTTGTTGATGGTGTTTTCCTTTTAACGGATATGAATTGTTTGAAGATAAGAGCCCCTAATAATAAGTAAGGTCAGCAAATATTGTGTGATGGAGTCAATAAATTGATTTGCGGGGGGGAAAGACCACAATTATTGCATTTTGCAAATTGTGTGTGTATTTACTTAATTTGGTCGTTTGCACTGTTTATATTTTGTTATTATCAATTTGGTGCACGGGTGGATGTAATGCACATATTAAATGAAGAGTTTGTTACTACTTTTAGAATGGATATCAGATTTGCATTTTGGATTTGAAAGATTAATAGTAGTCAAACTGATCAAATAATAGATATTTAGGATTAAATACGAGATCATTCATGACAACAGACGTTTTAGAGAAGCTTTATGCTGAATTAAATGATTTAAGCTCGGATAATAACATCTCATTGGACCCAGAAACAAGTCTACAGACTGCAGATTTACAAGATGAAGATATTACACAACTATCAAAAGAAGCCTTAAATGAAAGGTTCCTTAAACCTTCAAATAGATTACCATGGAGTTTATTAAACGAGTTTGAAATTGCACCTGAATTGTCTGAATCAAAATCTGATAATTTGAATTTTTCATTGATGAATAAACCAGATTTATTAAATAGAACATCAATTAGATTTAAAAGATCTGGAATAGATGGTTCAATTGTCGGCTATTCTGAAGAATTTGCGGCGGAATTACTTGAAGAGGATAATGGGCTCTCATCTTCTCTTTCGTTTAACAGAGAATATACTGGCTATTCTAAATTAAACATTAAAGGAACAACAGCGAGTTTGCCTTTTTTGCCTGGTGGCTTGAATAAATCTGAAGAAGCAAATCAATCTACTCCCGTGAAAAATGCTATTAAATTTTTACATCGTGATCAATATGGATTGTTTGATATTCCACAAGGATTTACAAGAGGTTTAAGACAAGAATTTCAAAATGTTGATTTAGACATTATAAATGGTAAAACAGATCCCGCATTAGAAATTGATTTATTAGCTGATGAATTAGATGAAAATAATATTGGAGATGAAGATGCTGATGCTGATGCTGATATTGCTATTGGTATTGATGATGGTGATCTTAACTTTAATGAAGAATCAGAATCACAAAATAGATCAAATAATATGAATTCTGTAGTCGATGATTCATTTGAAAAAGAAATTGCAAATTTTATTCCAAAAACTTCAATTATGCGATCATCGGCTGCTAATTCTACATTATTGCAACAACAAAAACGTAAAACAAATTGGGCTCACGTTGTTGATTTAAACCATAAAATTGAAAATTTTGATGAATTAATTCCAAATCCTGCAAGAACTTGGCCTTTTGAATTAGATATTTTCCAACAAGAGGCAGTTTATCATTTAGAACAAGGTGATTCTGTTTTTGTTGCAGCTCATACTTCTGCTGGTAAAACGGTTGTAGCAGAGTATGCAATCGCAATGGCACATAAAAATATGACAAAAGCAATTTATACATCACCAATTAAAGCCTTAAGTAATCAAAAATTTAGAGATTTTAGATCTACATTCAAGGATATTGACGTTGGTGTTATTACTGGTGATGTCCAAATTAATCCAGATGCAAATTGTTTAATCATGACTACTGAAATTCTAAGATCAATGTTATATAGAGGTTCTGACGTTATTAGAGATGTTGAATTTGTAATTTTTGATGAAGTTCATTATGTTAATGACGTTGATAGAGGTGTGGTCTGGGAAGAAGTTATTATAATGTTGCCAGATCATGTTAAGATTATCCTTTTATCCGCAACTGTTCCAAACACATTAGAATTTGCTTCATGGGTCGGTAGAACGAAACAAAAGGATATTTATGTTATTTCAACTCTCAAAAGACCTGTTCCATTAGAAATTTTCTTGTTTGCAAAAGACTCCCCATTCAAAGTTATTGATTCAAATAGAAATTTTCTTGAAACTGGATTCAATCAACACTCTGATAAATTTTTGAAAACAAAAGCCAAGGATAATGATCAAGCACTTTCCTCAAGGGGTGGCAAGTCTGGATTTAGAGGCGGTCGTGGTGGTGGTCGTGGTGGTGGCAGTAATAGTGGTAATACTGGACCACGTTTTATTAAAAGAGATGCACCAACTAGTAAGTCATGGATAACATTAGTTGATTATTTAAGAAAACAGGACCTATTACCAGCCGTTATTTTTGTTTTTTCAAAACGAAGATGTGAAGAATATGCGGAAACTTTAAGTGGTTTCAATTTCTCAACAGCGAGGGAATCATCTGAAATTCATATGTTTATTGATAAAGCAGTTTCTAGGTTGAAGAAAGAAGATAGGGAATTACCTCAAATTTTAAGAATGAGAGAAATGCTCAAAAGAGGTATTGCCGTCCATCACGGTGGTTTATTACCAATTATTAAAGAAGTTGTTGAAATTTTATTTTCTAGGTCGTTAATTAAAGTTTTATTTGCTACCGAAACATTTGCAATGGGATTGAATTTACCTACAAGGACTGTTGTTTTCAGTTCTTTAAGAAAGCATGATGGTACAGGTTTTAGGGACTTATTACCTGGTGAATTTACACAAATGTCTGGTAGGGCTGGTCGTAGAGGTTTAGATAAAATAGGTACTGTGATGATTATGGCATATCAACAAGCAGTTGACAAAAACAGTTTAAAACAAGTTGCATTAGGTACGCCAACTAAATTATCATCTCAGTTCAGATTAACTTACACCATGATTTTAAATTTATTAAGGATTGAGGCTTTAAAAGTTGAAGATATGATCAAAAGATCATTTGGTGAAAATTCATCACAATCTATGTTACCAGATCAACAACTCGAAATAGTCAAACTTGAAAAAGATTTACAAGATTTTGAAAAACTAGATATTACCGCTGAAAATCTTATAAAATTGGAAAGAATTTATTTGATTTGTGAGGAACTTAAAAAGTCTAGAATAGAAGTTGGTTCATCATTATTAAAAATAAAGTCGAGAAAAATGCGTAAACCTGGTAGGTTGATAGTTTTTAAGAATAAAAAGGGTGAATCAATGGTTGGTATTACTATTAATTCTGGATTGCATGCAATCGATTGTTTAGTGGCTTGCGAGATTACCGATAAAGAACAAAGTTCTAAAACTAGCCAAACCAACTTATTTTTCAATCCATCATTTTCTGAAAAATTTAATGATGAATGGTTTCCTAGATGGAATACCAAAGTTTCAATTAAAATGCATGTTGAATCTGTTCCATTGCATGATGTTGAATATGTTTCACATGAGTTTGTTAAGGTGAGTAAGGAAATATTTAATAAAAAAGAAAACAACGTTCGTGAATTTATTGAAGAGTTAAGTATCTTATTGAGTAAAAGAGAATTTTGGAAAGAATTAGATATTCATTATTTAATGAATGAATCAAATGTTGCAGTCATTTCAAAACACATTGCGTTGATGCAAGAATTGTCAACTTATTTAAATGATTCTCAAATTATACTAGTGATGGAAGAAAATGATAATTATTTAAAAGTTTCTAGTAGAATGCAGATAGTACATCGTGTTGATGAGTTAAAACAATCTTTAAATGACGAAAATCTAGAATTATTACCAGAATACAATAAAAGGTTGGAAGTTTTGAAAAAATTAAATTATATTGATCCTGAACAGTTGACTATAAATCTCAAAGGTAGAGTCGCCTGTGAAATTAATTCTGGTTTTGAATTAATTATTACTGAATTAGTCTTTGAGAATTTCTTAGGTAGTTTCAGTTCTGAAGAAATAGTTGCATTGTTATCATGTTTTGTCTTTGAAGGTAAAAGAGGAAATAAAGAAGATCAAGGTGAGACTAAATTATCAACGCCAAGGTTGGAGAGGGGTAAGGAAAAAATTTGTTCTATTGTTGAAAGAGTTATGACTTTATCAACAGAATTACAAATTCAGTTAACTGCGGAAGAAGACGCATTTTTAGAAAACGATAGGTTTGCATTAGTCAATACCGTTTATGAGTGGGCAAGAGGTAGAACATTTAAAGAAATTATGGAATATGCAAATGATGCCGATGAATCAGAGGGTACAATTGTTAGGGTTATTACCTTTTTAGACGAAATTTGTAACCAAGTTAAAAATGCTGCATTAATCACTGGTGATTCAGCATTACATTCAAAGATGACGGATGCACAAGAGAAGATTAAGCGTGATATTGTTTTCTGTGCATCACTTTACTTATAATTATATATATTTGAAAAGCTTTATTTCCTCCGGTCAGAAAAGTTGTGTTTAGCTACATCACAAATAAGCAGAGTTTTAATTTTGTATTTTATAAAGTTATTTATGGACGTGAATTATTGGTTCTGTTTAATTTTACAGGCAGCTCATGTAGAAAAAATTCGCAAAAATTAGGAATTCCTCCGAATACTGGCTTGAAACTAGCAAGTCAAATAAAGCATTTAAAGGCCATAAAAATAGAAAGGTATGAAATTTTGAAGTTCATAGATCTCATTTCCTGTTTATTTGCTTGAAAGAAAAAAATTAAGCCTTGCATAACTTACTGGTGGAACTTCTTCCTTCAAATAACGGGATGTTTTGTATAATTGGAATACATAACAATTGTTATTTCAGCATTTCAAACAAAACATTTTCCCATGGACCCGGTTGCTTTAAGAAGAAAATTTTATCAGTGTTTGTACGTTACACGTGAATCAAGACCATCTTGTTTTGTGGAGGGAAATATTTCTTCTAAATTAATTACATGGCATTACTTCTATTTCAGTTGTATCGTTTGCTTATCATAGGTTCTGTAAAATTAGAAGAATTCATTGTTGAAAAAGATTATTGTATTTTTTTACTGTCACATTCTTCAATCGAGATTTTCAGCGGGTTGAAGTGTATTAACTCTAACAGCAATATCCACCATGTCATTATAAGTCAGCGGATAAAAAACTATTAAATAAACTAAAGAAAAAATAAATACAAAATAACAAGGGGAAGAAGCAACCCCTTATATAACAAAACACAAAAGTTGAATGATACTTCAGGGTGTATTAATTATTAAAATGAACGAGTAGCCGCATGTTGTTTTCATCATGCACTAGTTTATTAGCTGTGGGGTTTATTATAACATGGTAAATGATCAACGGGGGTGATTCTTTCCGTTTGTTATTAACAAATCATTAGATGATCATTTCCGTTCCAGGTGGCGTTTAATTTCGTTTTAAGTATCAGAAAAATGCTGCGTTTTTAATCTCTCCAATTTTTACGGTCTTGGGGCACATTTCATGGAATGTTTTCTAATCATAGCACTTATATAACTATATAGTCAGAGTGTCAGGTCTATAGAAGGGACCATATTCGATTTCTTGTGAGATATATTTATTTCTTAAATATTTATATAGTTCTTTTAACTCTCTGCTGATTATGCAGTTAATCACAACATTTCTGAGTGATTAATTTATATTATAATCCACATCTTACGTAAGTGAAGCTCCATAGCAAAATAGTAATGAATTACTGAAATTGAAATTGAAATTTTCCTTGATAAAACAATTTCAAAAACTTAAAAAGTTCGTCTGGAATTCACGAATGTAATACTTTTAGTATAGTTCTAAGGAGGAAGTACTATATGGTCGCCTACTGTAGATAAAACATCTGCTTTTTTAAGTAAAGAATAGCATAAGTGGCCGAGCGGTCTAAGGCGACAGACTCAAGTTCTGTTACTGGTAACAGTGCGCAGGTTCGAATCCTGTCTTATGCACCCTTCTTTTATTGCGATCTTAGCTCAGTGGGAGAGCGCCAGACTGAAGATCTGGAGGCCCTGTGTTCGATCCACAGAGGTCGCATTATATTTTTGTTTCCGAATATAGTTAATAGAATTACTATCCAATTTTTATAGAACATTTTTTTTTTATTTTGACGAAGCCGGAGGTGGAAAAAAGGGATATTTTATGTTGAGAAAGATGGTTAAAAATTGAATAAATTAATGAAAATTGTTCAACATGGACTGATTTTACCTATCTTAAACATTTCTTATTTTTGCACAAACGTCAAGGATGTCATTTTTCCAACAGAATAAGGTTGCAGTAGCAGTTACTGCTGTCTTAGGTATAGGTACTCTTGCAGGTATTGTTTATTATTTGAATAAATCTAATGTTTCATTAGATTCAACATCCAGTTCAACAGATTCTCTTAAAAAGAAGAGAAAGAATAAGAAGAAGAAAGGAAAATTATCTACTTCTTCAAGTGCTTCAACCGATCCAGTTGTTGTCGAGGATGAAGATCCAGAAACTTCAATTTACCCAATTAATCCATCAACTAAATTACCACAAATAACATCTGAAGATATTTCCAAATTATCAAAAGATAAAAAGGAAAAATGGGCGTTAGCATTAAAGGAAAAAGGTAATGAATATTTCAAGGCCAAACAATATGAGAGAGCAATTATTTATTATACTGATGCATTGAGCTGTAAGGAAGATCATATCTATTATGGTAATAGATCTGCATGTTATTATGCTTTAGGTAATTTTGAAAAAACTATCGAAGATGCAACCTCTGCATTAAAATTAAAACCGGATTATTCTAAATGTTTACTTAGAAGAGCTCATGTTTATGAAGATATTGGTGAATATGAAAATGCAATGTTTGATTTAACCGCTTTATCAATTTTTGGTGGTTTAGAAGATAAATCAAGTGAATCAGTTTTAGAAAGGGTTTTAGTAAAGCAATCAAATAAATTAAATGAGGAAATTTATTCTAATTTACCAAAAGAATTACCATCATCTTCATCAATTTCATCATTTTTAGGTGCTTTTGTTAAAGAAGATATTGATTTAGATTCATCCAAATATGAAAAAGATTCTGGTATTTACTATTTAGTTAATGCATTAATTGAAATTAATAAAGATACAGATGAAGGTTATGAAAATGCTGATAATTATTTAAATCAATCAATTGAAAGATTTGAAAAGAATGGTTATAAAGAAGAAGAAAAACAATTAGTCGCAATTGCTTATGAATATATGGGAATTTTTGCATTTTTGAAAACTCTTGATAGTGCAAATAGTTATATTGAAAAAGGTTTATTAATTTATCCAAGACCAAGAATGTATGTTGTTTTAGCATTAATTGCTGCCGATAAAGGTGATTATTTATCAGCTGATGCACAATTTACCAAAGCAATTAAAATGAATCCTGAAGATCCAAATATTTATTATCATTATGGTCAAGTATTTTATTTAATTGGTGATTTATCTAAAGCTCAATCTAATTTTGAAAAGGCTAAGTCATTAAATCCAAATAACGTTTACGCATTAATTCAATTAGCATGTATTACTTATAGACATAAGGATGTTGAAAAATGTTTTGAAATGTTTAACCAAGCAAAGGCTTTATTCCCGACTGCACCAGAAATTCCAAATTATTTAGGTGAAATTTTATTTGATAAGGGTGATATTGAAGGTGCAACAAAACAATTTGATGTTGCAGCAAAATTACAGGAAGTAATTCCAGGTAATAATATTGGTGTTTTACCATTAATAAATAAATCTGTTATTTATCAAAAACTTAATGATTTTGATGAATGTACATCAATTTTAGAAAAAGCTGTTAAAATTGATCCAAAATCTGAAATTGCTTGGACTAATTTAGGTCAAGTTTATTTATTAAAACAAAAAGTTGAAGAAGCAATGAAGTGTTTTGAAAAGGCTTGTAGATTATGCAGATCATCTGAAGATAGAAAACAAACAATTGCATTATTGGAATCCGCTAAGATGCAATTAAAAGTTAGAAATGATCCTGTATTAAACAAAAAGATGCAAGAAATTATTGCAAAATATGGTCAAAGAGCTTAATTTTAGATCAAATTGATTATTATCATTAACTTTTACTTTTTCTTTTCATGTTTATAATTTACCTAATAAAAAAATATTTAAATAATAATTTTTGTAATTACTAAAAAAGATATTCTAACTTTTACTAAGAAATTTAGTTTCAAAATGATATATAAGGAATAACAGTAGTAATAATAATAAATAGGATTGAAGAATGATCGAAATTTATAAATAGATGATATATATATTATAAATATAAGTAGTAAGTAAAAATAATTAATTTGAATTTTATGGTTTATTAAATGATTTATTTAATGATGTATTTAATGATTTATTTAGTGAAGATATGCTTTAAAGGACCTTTTGAATGTTCAAAATTTGAAGAGTAATCTTTCTTCTTAAATTTCTTTCCCTTTGGTTCAGTAACATAATAATCCCAACCATTTTGTTCAGCGAATCTGACTGCTTCTTCTTTATTAACAAAACTCATTCTAGTTGCTTGCATATAATCTGCAGTACTTTGGTAACCAGTTAAATCATTTTCCCATCTATTACCTTTACCTAAAATATCCCATTCTAATTTCCAATTTTTAGAGTTTCTAGTACCATTTTGAGTTGCGTATTTTGCTTCTTTATATATTCTGACTAATCTGTTACCTGAAATAGCCAATTCTTCAGGTGCACCAGAAATAAGTTGTTTACCATGACTTGTTAAATCAGTAATTTCTTTAACCTTTTCTGGGACTTCGATTGATGCAATAATTGGAGTTGCATTAACCTTGGTGGAATTCATACGGATTCCTCTAAAAGAAGACAATCTGAGTGTTCTAGCTAACATTGTGTGATATCCAGTAAAATCTGATTATATTGATTTTTATAATATTTTTTATATCTTAATGGTGTATATAATAATTATCCTTTACTCCTGCTTAGCTTTATCTTCCTAAACATGTTGACATTCCCCACTCAGAAAAATTACGAAACTAGGTTTGTTTTGAAAAGGTGCACAGATGTAACAAACAAACAAACGATTAATCAAGCAATCAGTTTTGCGTCGATAGACGCTAACATGAAAGGAAAATTGTCTATTTGTATTTATTACTGCACATTCTATATATATATATATGATGATCTACACAGATGTAGTTTTATACTATGATACCAATACCCACAAAAGGAAAAACACAATAAGCACTCCGAAGATTTTAAGCATTAGCCAACGGTTACTGCTGACGTTGTGGTAATACTTCATGAGTTCCCTTTGAGCACCTGTAATGTTAAGACTCACATCCTCGACATTATCATCGATTCTTTGAATAACTTCTCCTTGTTCTTGCACCATTGTCGCCAATTGCTGGAACAATCCACCCACTTCATTGATTGTCGATTCGATCACATCCACTGCGTTACTTCTTTCTTGGATATATTGATTATTCTGTTCTTCTAATAACATTAATTGCTGATTCTGATCAGGTAAACTTAACATATTATTATTAGTACTCGATCCGAACGATGCAATTGCAGCAGCATTAGCCGTAGCTACTTCATTTTCATTAAATTCTTGCATATTCATACTAGCTAAAAATGGATTATCTGATCTAATAACATCATTAGAATTTATATTATTTTTAGCAAGTTTTGATGCTGCTCTAACTGCATATGGAACATTATTACCATTAATAATATTCTCTGAACTATTCCTTTGTATTAATTCACTTGATTCAGTTGTACTTTTCACAGCTGCAAGTAGTTGTTCTTGTCTACTACGCTGTAACATTTCTGTACGTTGTCTTGCTTGTAAAACTTCTTTAAAATCTTCACTTATATTTTTAGTCTTTGTGTTTAATAATTGAACAACATTTTTATTATACATAGCCATTTGAGCATCACTGTTATTTGTGCCTTTATTTTGTAATAATTTCAAACTTTTAAGTTCCTTTTCAATTCGAAAGATATCTTGTTTAATTATATATGTTAATTCAACAATATCAGTCGGTTTATCACCAAATAGTTGTTTACGCTTGGCTAGTTGTGCAAGTTTTGATAATGCACCTGTAACATGAACAATTTCTTTGGCAATTTTTCCAGCTTCTTTGTTAAATTCATTCTTTGGTATAGAATTTGTATTATTATTCTTCTTTTTTGTAATTTGAACTTGTCCTTGTCTCGCAAAAGTGTTTACGGCTTGCTGAAACTCAAAGGTACGATCTTGTATACTTGTTGCCGTATGTACTTCCATGCTATATATGATTGTCCTTCGCCTTGATTAATAATAGAAAAGAGAGGAGAGGGAGAATTAAAGAAGACTGGCTACTTTCACTTGCAGTTACAACACACCAACTTTGCATCATTTATTTTTTATTATATTATATAAATTATATACGCAACGCAACGCATACGCATACGCGGCCTGAATCAATTTTTTGAACAAGAATGATAAACTTAAAGCAGTTTGAACTTTAACACATAAATTCAAAAAATATAAATACTATGATTTATTATTTAATATTCATTATTTCATTCATTATTTTTGTACAGTTTATACAAGTGTAATACTATATGTAGAAAAGATCCCCCCTAATTACATCGTAGCTTCCTTTCCACATTTGTTGCAAAAGAAACGTATTTGATTAGTATCTCCTGAATCCATTGGACGTGTTGAAAAGTCTGTATTATGGCATCTACTGCACGTGAATACTGTGGCTCCAGTATCGACATGATTTATACTAGAAGATGCAGTTGTAGAGTGTTGGTTTTGTTTTACATCGTGTAGATCATTGGCTTTCGGAGTTGCTAATAAAAGCTGTTTGAGTTCATCATCAATATTTTTGACACTATCTGAAATTTGTATTGAATTTAGTGATTCACTATCATCAAAATCACTGTCATTAATTATTTTTGAATTTTTGGATTTATTTTTCAATGATGAATTATTTAAAACCTTTGAACTTTGATTAAGATTATTATCTATATTGTTAGTTTTACTATCCGTAACACGATGAATATTAATAGTTGGAAGTGAATTTGGTTGATTAACAACTGGAACAATTGATGATTCAACAGCAAATTTATTAGCTGGCTTAATAATACCTTTATTATCTTGCCTACCTCTAAAGTTTCCATCAGCATCTGAATATACAGAGGCCATTGTATCTGCAATATTCATACTTGTTGCTTCATAATTTGGTATAATTAAAGAATTTCTATTTAGAACCTTTTGAGACATTGAATTACTCATTGTTTGTTTGCGTTTTTCAATCAATTGACTGATTTTTTTACCTTGTAATGCTTTCCTAATATAATGTGAAAAATCTCTTCTGAAAACTTTAATTTTACCTGAGTTATCGGCAGTAACTATAATTGCAGTTGATAAATCATCAATTTCTAAATCTTTAATATGACTCTCTTTCAAAGCAAAAGAATATTGATGTTTTAAATCAAAAATTGGATCACTACTTAATTCTAATAATTTTAATGAAGCTCTAGGTGCAAAAATTGAAATATTACATCTAGTATTATTAGTATGAAAAGATCCATAATATTTATTTTCAATTATACATGTATCATCTTTAAAAAATTTTAAAATATCAAAATGAGCTTTATTAACTAATTTTTTTTCATTTTCAATTTTATTTTTTTTATCAGAATAAATTTGCCAAATATAAGTCCAACCATCTTCACTACCACTTATAACATAAGTATTATCTTCATTTGATGTTGCATAAATACTTGATGATTTATTAATATGACCTGAATATTTAACTTCTAAAAATCTACCATCATAATTAACCAACCTAATTTTAGAATCATTTGTAGAAATTATGATCTTTACACTATTTTCATTATTCGAAGAAGAAGGAGAAGCACAATTTGAGACATTATCAACTAATACCTTCAAACCTGTAACACTTGGAGTTGAATTTTTCCTTTTAATTTGATAATGAGATTCAATTTTAAAACCATCATCATTAATTGCAAGTGTATAAATATAACCTTTATCACAACCAACAAATATCTTTTTAGAATCAGGTGAAAATTCTAAACATGTAATTAATTTGTTTAAATTAATTTCATAAAGTATCTGTTTTTCTAAAATTGAAATAAAAACAATTCTACCATTCCATTGTGATGCAATAAAAAATCTATCATCAGCTTTATGAAATTTTGCGCATGTAACAATACTATCAAATTTATAAGTTTGTAAACAATCAGCTCTATCAGCGTGCCATAATTTTGCTGTACCATCTTCTGAAGAACTTAAAATAAAATTATTTTTAGACCAATCAATTGAATTAATAGTTTTATCATGATAAAAAGTTTTAGTTGGTTTTGATTTAAAAACAGGAGCATAAATACTTGGTTTAATCTTATTAGTATTTCGATATATAAATGAATCATCAGCAGTATAATTACTACCACTTAAATTACTATCATGAGAAGTAATTGTATCTTTCCTCGGTTTTAAATCGTTTGATGATGGTGTCATTGGTTTTATTAGTGAAGTTATATCAGTAATTGTCTCATCTATTGCAGCATCAATAAAAGATTTTCTATGTGGTTTGACTGGTAAATTCAGAACATTTCCATTAATATTTGGATTATTATTATTATTAGTAGTATTACTGTTATTTTCCAAAAGATTATTATTATCATGTCTATCCATTTCTGAAGTGATAACTTCCCAAACTTTAATTAAACCATCAGCTCCAGATGAAGCTAAAAATTTACCATCATGACTAAAGGATAAATTATAAATTGCATGAGAATCAGCTATTGAAGAATTAGCATTATTTAATAATTTATCAAAATCTTGACTTAAATTTGATTTTAAATCTAATTCTTCATGATTATTTGAAAAATTTGAACTACCATCTTTATTACTACTATTAAGACTTTCTGAATCAATGTTATTATTATTAATTAAATTTGAATCATCGTTTATATTTAATTCTTGTGATAAGAAAAAATGAGTAAAACCTTTATTTGAAAATCTTGAATTTTTCCTAAACAAACTTAAATAAGTTAAATCAATTCTTTTTAATCTTTCAAGTTCTAATTGAATTATATTTTGATTTTTATTCGAATCAACTGAAATCGCTGGATGAAAATTAGCATTATCATTAAATGCATTTCGAGGTACAATCGTGTCTAATACTGGAGATACAATCGGATTTGTAATAGGATTTGTAATTGGATTTAAATTACTTGCTAGATCGTATAATAATTTGCTATTAGATTGTAGACTAGATCGTGGATCAGTAGGTAACATACGTGATTTTTCTTGTATAAAAGTTTTCATTGATATATATATAAATTAGACGAATTTCTTTATGAAAGTAATACAAGTAAATATGTAGCAATTCAATATGTAGTAATGAAGTTTAACTTTAAAAGATTGAACAAGATGGCAAAAGAAGATCGGAAATTCGGAATTCGGAAACAAGACAGGAATCAAATAAAGGATGAATATTTCGACTGTAATATTTTATTTTATATTATTTTATATTATTTTTTATCAATTGATTATCATTAATTAAGTTTTTTGATGTAATTTAAGGGGATATGATCTATTCTCTTATTATAACACCTAGTAGTGAGATCGCTGATAAAAAAGGGTAGATCGGATCGGTGTTAATATTATTATAGTACATTGACAATTGCATCTGTGCACCACAAAGTCTTTTATTTTTTTTTTATATTTTTTCGAATTTTTTAGATTTTTTTTTTTTTCGTCCACTGTCCAGTGGCGACTGATTTTGTTGTTGATGAAGATGAAGATGAAGATGGCGTTGTTCAGTTGCTATAGTTTTTAAGCCTTGCCTTTTTGGAGTTGTAATTATCTCTTTTTCTCTTGATTAAGTATTATATTCTTTGAACCAGACACAATGGAAAGCGAATATTCAACCGTTCAACTTTTTGTTAGACCAATCAACACTCAAGCAAAGCACGAGGAAGTGCAAGATTTTTTTGCAGAATCAGGTCCTTTAAAGGAACTTAGATTAATGCCAGGTTACGCTTTTGTTGAATATGAAACTTCTGAAGCAGCTGAAAAAGCTTATAAAGAACTTACTGAAAAAACTTTTCAAGGTGAACCTTTACAAGTTGAATTTGCAAAACATAAACCAGATTATGCAAAGAAAGGTGAAAATAGAGTTAAAGTTAGTAGTTTACCAGTTCCAACTGCTTGGCAAGATTTTAAAGATTTTCTTCGTGAAACTATTAATGTTCAACCAACTTTTGTTCGTATTCCAACTGAAGAACCATCTGTTTGTCATTTAGAATTTGCTACAAAGGAAGAAATGGAAACAGCAATTAATTCACTTAATGAAACTAAATTTAATGATGTTCAAATAGTAGCTGAAGAAGATACTTCTCCATATATTGCATCTGCATCAAGACAAATTGTTAATCGCCGTGGTCGTGGTGGTTTCCATCGTGGTGGTCCACAAAGAGGTGGTTATTACCGTGGTGGTTTCCGTCCAATGCATAGAGGTGGTTATGGTGGTCCAGGTGGTCCAGGCGGTTTCAGAGGTCCACCAATGAATAGTCCATATGATTCTTATGGTCCACCTCATGGTGGCTATAGAGATTATCCTCCAAGAGGTGGTTATATGGGAGGTAGAGGTGGTTATATTCCAAGAGGCAGAGGCGGTTATATTCCAAGAGGTAGAGGTGGTTATATTCCAAGGGGTGGTTATGCGCCAAGAGGTGGATTTGCACCAAGAGGTGATTATGGTCATGGCCATGGTCAACCAAGAGATGATTTTGGTGGTGTTCCACCACCTCCAAGAGGTGGTGATTATGGTATTCCACCTCCAGGTCCAGAATTTAGAGACGGTTTACCACCTCCAAGAAATGATTACAGATCAAACAGAGATGACAGTGGTGATTATCAAGGTGATAGAGATTTCAACAGAGATAGATCCCCAGGTAGATTCTAAGATTCTAAGATTCTAAGATTCTAAGATTTAAAATTTAAGATTATATTTTCTAATGTACAACTTTAACTTTTCAAATTTGCTTTCAATTTGTATTCTTAAATTTCAGTTTTGATTTCTCAATTTGATTGGATCATTTGAAGAAACAAAAAAAGTAAAATGTGAAGACAAATCCAAAACCATTTTACTTGATTAATTAAAAATAAAATAAAAATAAAACAATTATTAATATATTAAACCTTTAAATAGATCGACACTCGAGTGCGAATAAACATTCAGTAATCATTCAAACTGTAACTGTGCATATACACATGTTCTATAGATATGACACAATTTATCATTTACAGACAACATTAGATACTAACATTATTATAGATCTCAGTTTATGAACTACTAACAGATTAATGCTGACTAGCGACTTAGCGTTTTAACAGTTATTGCGAGAGACGGATCTCTCGTTTTTCTGTTTCGCTTATTGCTCGCCATCAAAATTTATAATATATGTGAGAATAGATTTCCGGATTTAGCCATGATTTTCGGTGGCAAACTTTAATCTTAACTTAAAGACGTTTATTATTTGTTTGATCTACTATCTTAAGAACAGACAAGCATAAAGAAATATCTGTCATAATGAACAACCTGACACCTGATGAACAGACTGTCCTGGAACAGTTTGCAGAGATAACGGATTATAACAGAGATACTGAATTCACAAAGGTGAAGCGACTATTGATGGTCTGTAATTGGAATTTAGAGATTGCAATAGCTAGATACTTTGACAATGATTTCCCTGAATTATTAGATGATAATGATTTAAATTCGTTAAAAATAAATGATGAGATATCACGATCTCAAAGTAATTCATCAAATTCAAATACACTTTCAAATTTTGTTCCACATTATTCTCGATCTCCATCAATCCCACCACCAATACTAAACAACGGTCCCCTTCAATCAAATTTCATGCTTCCATTTCCTGATGATACATTTTTACCAAAATTACAACGTGCAATGCCAATTAGCAATAACTGGAAATTTCAAGCAGGGTTACTAAAATCAACAAATGTTAAAAATATCAAGTATAAAAAGTTTTTGACACCTTTAGTATTTTTAATTATGTTAATGCCTAAAGTCTTATTTTTAATAGGTTATGGATTAAATAAATTATTGGGAAATTTTGCCCCAAATCTATTTAGAATTTTAGGACTTAGAGAAGAAGAAGACGATTTTCCTTCAAAACCAATTTATAATTCGATTGAAGAAATTAATAATTATAACGTTGAAAATTATATTAAGCATAAAGCTGGAAACTTAAATGTTCAATTACCACCGATTTTTAAAGGTGAATTTAATTCAGCATACGAAGAAGCAAGAAACAATCTCAAATGGTTTTGTATTATTCTATTCAATTCCCAATCTTGTTCATCTGAAAAGTTAGTTAAAAATGTTTTGGTTAATGAAAATTTTGTCAATTTTATTAAAAAGAATGATATAATATTATACGTTGGGGATGTCAGTTATCCTGAACCTTTTGAAGTTGGTAAATCTTATAATGCATTTGGAATTCCTTATTTGTCATTAGTTGCAAATATATCAGTTACTGGTTTAACTCATCCGGAATTTTCAATTGTTACAAAATATAATAAAATCTTAAATCATCTTAAGAATGACAGTTTTAATTCGAAGGCACTTTCAAAGGTCATCAAAAGGTTAGAGAGAATCATTGTAAAGTATGAACCTCAGTTAGTTTCTCAAAGATATGATAAACAAGAGACTGATTTTTCAAGATTATTAAGAGAACAACAGGATACAGCATATCAAGAATCTTTATTAAAGGATAAAGAACGTGAAGAAGAACGAAAATCTAAATTAGAACAAGAAAACTTAATTAAGTCTAAGCAATTGGAGGAGGTAGAAAAACTGAAATTAAAAGAACTTAAGAGGAAAGAATATATCATTAAATTTATTAATAAAACTTATACTAGAGATTCATCAAATTGGGAAAAGACTGAATTTACAAATATACAATTTAGAACAGAAAATGGACAGAGATTTATTAATAAATTTCATAAAGATGACACGACTAAAGATGTTTTCATGTATGTTTTATCAAAACAAATGATTGATGATATAATACATAATGGAATTGCAGATAATATTAATGATGACAGTGATGAAGAACAGTTCGTATTTGAAAATGAAGATGATGTGTTAGAATATCTACAGGATTATAAATTCCAATTTAATGAGGCTGCATTAAATGATGAAAATATCACTAGCTTTCCGTTTGATCTGGTTTCACCAATGCCAAGGCTTAGGCTAAAACCAGGATTTACAAATTTGGACCAAATAAAGGAAATTTGGCCTAATGGATCACTTTTAGTGGAAAAAATTGAAGAGGGAAGTGAAGATGAGGCAGAAGAACACGACGAGGAATAATTATAAATTAGGATAAAGATCAAATTAATGTTGAAGAATAAGCTTCAAACATTTTATAGACAATATAGTAAAAGTAATGAGTTTTAATGTACACAAAATAATCTATTTGGATTATTATTTAAGTAGAACGAGATAGTTCGAACTATTTTCTCCTTTTATGATCTTCATTATCCGCATTCTGTAACTTATTCATATTTTCACCAACAATGCCCATAACATAATCCCTCAACTTTTCATCACGCTGAGCTTCAGATAAAGTTGAATCGTTGAAAATAGATTCAACTTGTTTACGACGCTCGATTAGTTCAGGTGAATTTTCATCATTATCATCATTAGTACTTGTTAAAAATGCTTTAATTTCTTCACCATTTGGCAATTTTATACCATCATCAACTATTTGGCTATCAATAGGATTATCTAATTCAGTTGCATTTATATCACCTGTTTTTTCTAAAATTTGGAAAAAATTAATTAATTCAGGAAATTCATCCTCTTGTATAAAGTACTCTTTGGCATTTAAACCTTCTTTATTTTTAATTCTGTAATCTGCATTGAATTCTTTAATTAATACTTTAACAACTCCTAAACTTTCAGTATGATGTAATGGAGTATCACCATCTGAGTCTTGAATGTTCACATCACCACCATTATTTAATAAATATCTTAATAAATCTAAATTATTATATGATGCAGCTGCATGTATTGGTGTGAATCCATTTGGATCTGCTGAATTTGGGCTGTATTTACCGGATTCAATAAAAGATTTTACCAGATCTATTTTATTATCTGCTGCTGCAACCCATATATTGTCAGACATAAGTAATTATTTTGTTATTTGCTTGATTTATTTGCAAAAATAATGATTATATCATGAATTTATGAATTATATTAAATATTCATGAAACTTTTTAAATTTTTTTTTTCTATTTGTGTGTTGTGTGTGCGATTACGTAAACATTTTCAGTGCAAAAGAAAAGTCTGTAACTTTAAGAACATGTTTTACTTGGATAAGCACTAATTAATCTTCAACAGTTCAACGAGTGTTTTCAAAGAACTAGGCTAGCACAAGGTACAAAATGAGTGAGTCTAGTGAACAAGTAACAACGACTCCTGCAGCTGAACAAACCGCACAACCAGTTTTATCAGATGAAAAAAAAGCGTCATTATGTTCACAATGTGATGAATATAAAAGTTGGATGATGCAATATTCTCCAAGTGTTAGATTTATGTTTGAACAAATCAAACAAGCAGGTGGATATGTGTCGCCAAATAAAATAAATTGTGAAATTTGCACGGATCCAAAACTCGGTGGTTTTCACCCTGATCTAGGTATTCAACTATGTGCCAATTATATACCTGATAAATGGGTTTTGAATGATACTTTATCACATGAACTAATTCATTGGTATGATAATGTAAGATTTAAAGTTGATTGGATGAATTTGAGACATCATGCATGTAGTGAAATTCGTGCTGCAAGTTTAAGTGGTGAATGTGCTATCATGACTGAATTTTGGAAAAATACTGGTATGATGAGAGTTGCAAAAGGTCATCAAGTTTGCGTTAAACGTAGAGCAGCATTAAGTGTTGTCGGCCATCCGAAATGCAAAGATATGGATCATGCAAAACAAATTGTTGACGAAGTTTTCAGATCTTGTTTTAATGATACAAGACCATTTGAAATGATTTATCGTTAATTATACCATAGATACATGTATTTATTTACCTTAGTCCTTTATTCCTTGTAAAAATAAATAGTTTATATAATAAGAAGAAATTATTTGTAAATTTTTGTTAAACGTAAAAATAATATTTACACTTATACCTACTCATCAAAATATCAAATACATTGTACACATTAAACTTGGACCAAAAACAATACCAAACCAAAAAATACAATTACCTAAAATTAGCTTATCCTTCATCCATTTGGTTCTGGATAACTGAACAAGACTTAATTGACTCATTTGGAGTAATAATAAGTAAAATCTAATTTTCTTGAAAATAACATACATTGCAAATTCATGAATTATTGAACTCAAAAAGAAAGTAAAAAATGTTGCGAAATGTTTGTTGACTTTAAATGCTGAAATTGACGAATGATAAACATGCCTTAATAAAAATTTATGAACTGGAACATTCCAATCACGAGCATATTCATTCCAATCAATTGAATTCCACCAATATCTGTAAAACTCCCTATCAGCAAACCTTGAAAGTTCAGCAATTGCATTTAAAATTAATTCCCAAATTAAATAAAATGTTAATAAATAAATACTTAAAAAGGGTGGAATTGTTTCGATCAGAATAAATGGATAAATTTTCAAACGAAAACCTAAAGATGTTGATTTCTGTAATTCTAAGCAATGAAGAACAACTGGATACAATTTATATTGAGCAATTGCAATCATCAAAAAAATAACACCAAAGATACCTAAAATCTTTGAAAATAAATAACCCCATCTGATTCTTTGATTTCTTGGATACTCACTTTGATAAACTAGAACTGGGAACATTGAATAAGTAAAAAAATTCTTAAAACTTATATTGTTTGGAAAATTTTGGGAATCAATTTCAGATTGACAAAATTTAATAGAATTATCTAAAGCAACCTTAATATCATCTTCTAACAATTTACGTTTTTTAATAAATACGGTGGAAAAACTCAGTTCGTTTTTAATTTCCCATAAATAACCATTAAAAAATGCATAAGAATGAACTTTCATTAACATAACGCATGAATGTAACATTAAAAAAATTTGGCCTATCCAAGGATATTTCATTTTATCAGCAAAATTAAATGGATAACACAATAACAGAACTTCATAAATTGATTGTAATGCGAATCCAGTATGTTTCCAAGAAATTATATTATATTTAATCAATAATTGAATCATAACCGAAAAATACATTGATAAGTACATTATTAAATCGGTTAATGCAATTTTCCAAATATCTTTAATCATCAAATGAACAATTTTTGACTGAAATAAACTGCCATGATTAAGATGGTAATCACATAATACATTTAAACCAAAGAATCCAATACAAATCCAAATTGCAACATAGAACCCATAAAATTTTGCACCAAAATGAATTTCACTATCAAAAATTGTTTCTCTTGCTTGGAAACTTAAATCCACAAAATTCGATCTCATTTCCCCATTCTTTTGATATCTGACTTTGCTACTCTTAACATGCCTATAAACCGATTTATTATCTGCTTTATAAGATTTTATCACATCCACAGATTTGGATTCTTTAGTTTCTGCTGCTAAATTCAATTGACTGGAATCATATTCATCATCTAACACGATGGAATGTCTTTTACTAGTATTTGGTTGACAACTATTGTTTTCCAAAATGTTAAATCTTTTAAAACCCTTAGTTGCTTGGTTAAGGGTATTTTCCGATAATTTCGGCCCTAGCTTCTGTGTTTCTTTTGGGTCCACCATTATCACAACTGTTTCTGCTGTTTTTAGTTGTTATTATTGTTATTATTGTTATTATAGTTACTATAGGACGTAAATTGTTGTTTAATTATGTAAGGTCGATATATTCAGAAAAGATAATTCATTTATGGTATCATTATCAGCCGAAAAAGCAAGTCTATAATTTATATTAATCGGAAAGCTAAGGAACAAGAAAAATGCTGATGTCCGAATTGAGAAACCTAATATTTTTTTTTTTCATGTTTTTTGATTTGTTTTATCATTATGTTTTTTTCACCTATTTTCCTTGATTTTCCCATGTTTTCTTTTTTAAGGAAAGAAATAGAAACCGAACTGACAGAAGATGTCTAGACCAGAACAGATTGCCCCTCCAGAAATTTTTTATAATGATATAGAATCTAGAAAATATACAGCATCTTCCCGTGTGCAACATATTCAAGCAAAGATGACACTTCGTGCATTAGATCTTTTGAATTTAGAAGAAGGTAAAACACATTATTTATTAGATGTTGGTTGTGGATCAGGTCTTTCAGGTGAAATTTTAACTGAAGAAGGTCAAATATGGGTGGGGATGGATATTTCCGCAGATATGTTGGCTACTGCACTTGATAGAGAAGTTGATGGTGATTTATTTTTTGCTGATATGGGATGTGGAGTTCCATTTCGTCCAGGTACATTTGATGCAGCAATTTCCATTTCTGCGATTCAATGGTTATGTAATGCAGATACAAATACAAATGAACCAAAATTTAGATTAGCAAGATTTTTTAACACATTATATTCAGCATTACGTAAAGGTGGTAAGTTTGTTGGTCAATTTTATCCAGCAAATGAAGATCAGATAGTGCAAATTACGAGTGCAGCAAAAGTAGCTGGTTTCCAATGTGGTGTAGTGGTTGATGAACCAGATTCTAAGAAAAACAAAAAGTATTATTTGGTTTTACAAGCTGGTTCATCTGCAAGACCGTTAAATGTTGATGGTATGGATGTTGAGAACATGAATGCTAAAAATAAGAATAAAGAAACTAGTAAACTTTCTAAAAAACGTCAAAAAGCTATGGAAACCAAAAAAGAATATATCAAAAGAAAGAAAGTACTTATGGAGAAGAGAGGTAAAGATGTTCGTAAAGACTCTAAATTTACTGGTCGTGCCAGAAAACCACGTTTTTAAAACCATTTATTTAAAATCTTACTTTCCTTTATATTCTCTGCATATAAATAATAACAGCTTTGTAACTGCTAATAAAAAAAATAACATAAGATTAGAATCAACAGGCCGATAGTTAACAATTATAATTACATTTTAATTCTACCATTAAAACTGTTTTATTGAACTAGTACAAATTTAATAATTTATAACATCAGCTATATCTGAGTATTCTCATTGTAGTAAACTTTACGACAACTATTTGATATGCCAGAAAGAAAAAAAGAGCTTTTTCACCTAGTAGCAATCTCAATAAATTTACAAAAATTGGTAGACGACCAAACTAATCTTATTAGTTCCTAAGAAGTGTTTCTCGTTAAAGTTATCTGCAATATCAAAATAAATGACATTCTACATATGTGTGTACGTTATTATATAACATGCACAACAACTTACAAGTTGGTAGTAAAAGCTATCAAAGGTTTCTTAACTAGTAACCAATAAAACCGTAACTAGTAACAAAGTAAGCACCAGTTACCCGGTCCGCACTTTCGTCCAACTTTCTTAGAATTTATTTTCAGCATGAATTTATCAAAGCACAATTAAGTTACTTAGAATATCATTGGTTTAATAAAAGGTTTTTCACATAAGATACAAAGAGACTAGTTTCAGAAACAGACTAAATAATGTTTTCCAGATCTTCTTCATATGTCCTTTCTACTTTCAAAGCAGAACTGAAAAAATCAGGAGTGCGATACACAGCTCAATCAAAGAAGAACAGAATTGATGTTCAGCTACTGAAAGACTTTCCTGGTGTTGGTGTCAAGGGTCAAATTGTCTCTGTTAAGGCATCAACAATGTCCAATCAACTTTACCCATACAATGGTGCAGTCTATATGAATTATAAAGGAGCACAAAATGCAATTCCAGTTGTGACTAGACAAGCAGCTGCAGCTGCAGCAGCTGCTTTGAAGAGTGCTCAACTTCAAGAAAAGAAACAGAGAAAAGTTAAACTTAATCCAATTATCAAGAACGAAGTTGAAATGGCTAAGCAAAGAGGTGAAGCTCTTTTATCATTAGATGATTTGTTAGCAATTGATTTAAATACTTTAACTCAACAAGAAGAAGACTTAGTCTTCTCCAAAATTCCAAAGAATCTTGTCTTTGTGAAAAAATCAAAGGATAAAGTTCTAGCATCTCCATTAAAAAAATCTTTCATCATTCAACAAATTGAATTGGCTCTTAGTAAATACATCAATGAATCAGATATAACTGCTAAGTTTTTCAACGGTAAGGAAACTTCTTTTGAAGTTAAGTCTGATGAAGGTGAATATCTAGAATCTATTGATAAATTAGGTGCTTACTATGTACAAGTCAAACACAAAGATAGAGAACAACTTATATCCATTATTGTCAACTCTAAATAATGAATGCACTTGCTAGAAGAGCAATCCACTCATGTATATATATGTATTTAGATAGGTCTGTAGAAGATATAAAAAAACAGTCTGATTCCATTTTATCTTAAAATCCTATGAGATGCAAAAAAATAATTGTGTTTCAGAATCCCAACATGAATTTCACATCATTAGTTTCCCCATTCGGAAATATTTACTTTCCTTCATTATCCCTTTTTTTTTTCTTATTCCAAAACATCTTTTTTTATCTTTAATATTTACTAAACTGTACTTACAATAAAATAAGTAACAATGGATGCCATTGAAACATGTTATATGTCTGCAACAAAGTCAATCTTACCATTAGGCAGATTTGCCTTTTTACCCTATTCTTATGTTCAAACAACATTACAAACTTTAAGATATTTTATAATGAATATTCTCTCTTATATGAGATTAGTCTTTGTTTACCATAATAATCTTTTACATGTAGGAAGAGAAACTGAACTTGAAAGAGAAACTTTTAAGATTACGTATAATCAGAGAAAATTTAAGAATAAACATAGGGTTAGGAATTCTTCATTACCAGTAGCATCAGATATTAGAGAACTGTTCGATCCACCAACAAAGCTTTCTGAATACATCATCAGGATTTGGTTTAGGACAGGATATTACTATGATAAATATATTATTCATTACCCAATGGCTATATTAAATGGTTCGGTTCACTCATACATTTATGATCCTTCAAATTTTACAAAATTTGTAGCTTCAAAAAAGCTAAGTAGTTCAAACAGGCAAGAAAATAAAATAAAAAACGTTGAGAAAATTGATTTTATTCCAAAACCCTATGTAATTACGGAAACCGTTAAAAAAAAAAGTTCTCCCAAATTGCTTTCTTCTGATATTTCTGGCTGTCCTGTGTTATCAGGAGTTTTATTTGAACCACCACTTCTTACAAATAAAAATGATGTGAGTGATACCACTGAATTTAAAGATCAGAAAACTGAGCTTGATAATGGAAATGAAACTGAAAATAAACCAACTATTCAAGTAAAATCACCTGGAAAGTCGTTCTATAAAATTAAAATTAGAAGAAAACAACATTTAAAAAGTGATGATGACAAAAATCATCCAACATATGGTAGATATGACCTTCTTGCCCAAGCAATTAAAAATATTATTCCACAACCAAACTATTTACCAGATGGTACAATTGGACCAAATATGATCAGGTTTTCATGGCATTGTTGTGCCCATTATGACCAAGCGACCGGCACTGGTGGTTCAAGTGGTGGTACAATGCGATTTGCACAAGAATTCAATGATTTAGGAAATACAGGTCTTACAACAACGAAATCTTATTTAGATCAAATCCATCAACAATTCCCATGGATTTCTTGTGCAGATTTATATACCTTTGCAGGTTGTGTTGCTATTGAATTTATTGGTGGTCCAAAAATTGAATGGAAAGCTGGTAGATCTGATTGTCCAGACGCTTCTAAGGTTCCTCCAATGGGAAGATTACCAATTGCAACAAAAGATTATAATCATATTCAAGTAGTTTTCTATAATAGACTTGGTTTTACTGCACAAGAAACTGTTGCTCTTATTGGAGGTGGGCATGGTATTGGTAGTTGTCACGCAAGATATAGCGGCTTTAATGGTATTTGGACAAGATCACCATTTAAATGGGACAACTCTTTTTTTAAAGTTTTGTTAGAAGAAGATTGGAGTTTAGGTATTGTACCTGAAACTGGTATTCAACAATATTATAATAATGATAAATCTTTAATGATGTTAAATACTGATATTGAATTATTAAGATTTCCAGAATTTAGGAGATGGGTTGAAATTTTTGCTAATGATCAGGATTTTTTTAACCAACAATTTGCAATTGCATTTGCTAAATTATTAGAATTAGGCGTTATCAGAGATTCAGATGGAATTCAAAGAGTCAAAATTTGAATTGCTTTATTTAATTTTTATCATTAATTATTATTTTTCTATTTATTTTGCTATACATAAAAATTATTTTATATCATTACCTAATTTATATAAATTCCACATGAAAAAAAAGGAAGAAAATCGAAAAAACGGAAAAACTTTAATTATCATTATCATTATTTAAACCACTATTATCGTCCAAACCAAGACTATCTGTTATTGAAGCACTTGGCAAATTATTAGTATCTAGTAGACCAGATTGGACTGCAGATTTAGCAACGTAATTCTCGCCATTACCATCATCATCGATGGTTGATGGACCACCAAGGAAATCCAACATCATATGCATACCACCACCTCCAGCATATTGTTCGACATCAGCAGGTAAAACAGTGCTGACACCTTCAAGAAACCAAACTTTTTCTTTCATTTCCTCAGTGAAATTTCTTAATAATCTGTAATAACATCTCATAATTCTCATTGCAGATAAATCACAATTAATTAACAAACCAAGAAATCTTTTATCAAGTAAAGCCGGGAATGCAAAAATACGCAAAATAAAATCAGATTTATTTCTTTCATTGTGTAGTTTTGCCATGTATGCTAATGTTGGGAAATACGGCGAATTTAATGCTATGGGGAACATATCTGAAATTTCATCATCAAAACATGGTATCGATGAGTACCTTGGCTTTTTCGACTTTCCATAACTTCTAGCTGCCATATTTGCCAAAGTGGTTAAATCTGGTGACGTTTTAGGATTCTCTTTGAATCTAATATCATTCTCTAAATCATTCTTATCAGTACTTATACTATTTGATCTTGAATTTTCATTACTATCGGATGTATTTGCCAATTCACCACTAATTAAATCATAACCAATTTCTCCCAAATCACCTAAATCAACCGAAATAAATTTATAAAATCTTGACTTTTCTGATAGTGGCCAAACAGCTGTTAATATTGTAGCTGCACCTTTTACATGGAAAATCCAAGCTGAAGGTGGTAAAGATTTAATTGAACTTGAAGTCGGTAATGAAGCATTAGCTAATGAGTCCATAATTAAAATTAATGCAGCTGCGACTAATGCATCAGTATTTTCAGGTGACATTTCCAGAACTGCTTCTCTTAATAACCGTAAAGCTTCAGCTCTATGACACGTAACACATTGATCTAAACCACGTTCGTTTCTTGATAAATGAGTTGCAGAAAATGCTAAAACTGAATGCATTAAGAATGGATATTTAAATGCAAGCATTGGTATGTCATCTGACCATATTTTAGAATCTGAAATTCCTGCAGCTGTTATAGTTGGCCAAACTTTTGTAGTATAATGATACATGAGTCTTAAATCTAACATATTTAAATCTGAAATTTTACCAGATGAATTACTTTGATTATTTGTAAGTGGTGAAATTGTTGATCTAATCGAGTCCGGTGATAATGATGGGCCTTGTGGATCATTAGTTATTGGTAAATCTTTTGAAGCTTGCGATCTCTGTTGATATTGTGCTGCAAGCTCCTGTGGTGTAGGAGTTTTACCAGAATTTGAATTTTTCATAAAATTCGTTTTATTTGGTACAAACTCATTAATTAAATCAGATATTAAATCATTACTTGGCGGCTTATCTAAATTATCTATAACATTTTCATCTAAGTTTAAACTTTCAGAGGAAGCTTTAACTGTCATTGGTAAACTTTGATATAGTTGTTGTTGCTTATCGGGTGGCAATTGTTGAAATTGTTGGAATAACTTCATTTGCATTTCAGGAGGAAAATTGTTTAGAAATTGGGCACCTATTTGAGCAGCTGCTGTGGGTATTGGTGATTGCGGCAGCTGTTGCAAAAATTGTGAAATTGGTGATAAAGGATTTGCTAGTGATGAATTCATCATCATTGGAGTGACAGGTGTGAAATCTTTCGGAGTTTCTGGCTGTTGGAGTGATGAAGACGGTTGTAAGGTTGCATGCTTAGGTTGCTGTACATAAGATTTTGTACCTTGTTGTTGCTGTTGCTGTTGTTGTTGTTTTTGATGATGATGCAAGTGCTGTTGAGTTGAAGCTGAATGTTGAGAATATTGTTGAGGATATTGTTGTGAATATTGTTGATTTTGTACTTGCTGCTGTTTTTTAGAAATTCTAGGTTTTGTCAAAGGTTCTTGTTTTATATTCAACGGCTCATATGGAGTTGACATGATTTCATTAGTTGGATTTGAAGTCGTTGATTCTGGGATTAAATAAACACATTGAATTGCCATCCTTTCACAATTTCCACAAATAGGTCGAGCTTCGTCACATTTCACCCTTCTTCTTTTACATGTTGCACATCCTTTTCTACTTTTTTTATGAAATTTTCTCTTACCAGTTGATTTCTTAGCAATTTTTGCACTCTCAAGATCAGCTACAGAAACTGAGCTTTTAGTGTCATACGATAAATCAGTCGTCATCTTTTTTCAGTGAGAAAACCTTTATTTTTAACGCAGTAATTTCGTTCGCAATTAGAAGATTGGTAGATTTGTGGATTGTGTATTGCTATGGTGATAGTACCCAAATCTACTGTCTGTAAATAGGCAATTTGGATGGTAAAATGTAAACATTGATAGAACAAACTGCTTCAATGCTCGTTCCGCTCAGTAATTTTTTTCACAAACTTAACGTCTTTTTTAACGATCGTATATAATTCGTTCCGAAAGGATTACTGTATGCCTTGAATGATACTATTTTTTATTAGCCACATAAATTTTCACTATAATAAGGAGGCTTGGAAAGTTGCAAGCACAACATTTTAAATATAAGCCAGTCTAATATTTGATAAGGCTATGCTTTGCTATTATACGCAGTAAATATTATGGATTATATATAAATATTATATGTACTTATACACGGGAAGAGATATTAATGGCCGTGTGGATCTTCCTTTGGAGGTTCTGGATCAACATTGATCATCGTATCAATTCTCAAAATTGCTATACATGCTTCAAGGGCAAATTTAAGTGATTTAACCTTTGAAACAGTTGGTTCTAAAACACCGTTAGTAACTTGGTTAACAACTTTACCATGGATAAGATCTAAACCATAATTCTTGTAATTTTTTCTCTTAATATCAGCTTCAGATACCTGTTGTGATGCTGCATGATAAGATCTAAGTTTTGCTATAAGATCGGATGCATCCTTTGCAGCATTAACAGCTAAAGTCTTAGGAATAACCAATAATGCAGTAGCAAATTCCGCAATTGCTAATTGTTCTCTAGATCCGACAGTTGTAGCAAAGTTTTCAAGAAAGATATTCAACGCACATTCAACTGCCCCACCACCTGGCACAACTTCACCACTTTCTAATGTTCTTTTAACAACACATAATGAATCATGAAT
This sequence comes from Pichia sp. PB3310, assembly GCA_023629255.1. Classification (NCBI taxonomy): domain Eukaryota; kingdom Fungi; phylum Ascomycota; class Pichiomycetes; order Pichiales; family Pichiaceae; genus Pichia; species Pichia sp. PB3310. The sequence continues at coordinate 12,486 of JAMAJE010000035.1, read as the reverse complement.
TGATCTTTCCATTTCATCTAGTGAATAATCATTAGGACCTCTAAGTATTATAGATGCAGCTGAGTGTTTCTTTGGTTTTCTTATTAGTATACATTCATCATCTGAATATTTTTCTTGTGTAACTTCTTCTGCTGAACCTAAATAGCTTGATTCAAAAGTTTCTTCGCCTTCCATATTTGATAAGTTACTAACTAAAGTTGCACCAGTAGCTCTTGCAATTCTCTTTAAATCTTCTTTCTTACAACGTCTAACTGCCATAACTTTATTTTCAACAAATTCCTTTAGACATAAATCATCAATACCTTTAGTTGTTAAAACAACATTTGCACCAGCTGCAATAATCATTCTAATTTTTTCAAGAACAATTCCATATTCTCTTTTTCTAATTTCTTCTAATTGTTCTGGATCATTAATATTAATTTGAACTCCCATTGCCATTCTAGCCTTTTGTAAATTAATATCCAAACATGCAATTTTAGCATTTTTAATATTTTTTAACATTGCTTGAGAAGCAACAGTACAATTTAATGCATAACCATCTACTAAAACAGATTCTTTCGAAGATTTACCATGTGCTTTTAAAATATTGACTGCTTTAACTGGATATTTTGCTTCACCTGCACTATTTGTAGTTTTAACTGATAACATTGTATCGACAACCATTTTTGAGAAAAACTCGCTATCTGGGCCTATAATTTTCGAGGACATTGAAGTTTTTGCAATATTTATTAAAGTTTCTTGACCTAATGAACTAACAGACTGACTTAAAACTTCATTAATAAATCTAATTGCTTCTCTTAATGCTAATCTATATCCTGTGATAATTGTTGTTGGATGTAATTTATTCTTAACTAATTCATTTGCTCTTTTCAGTAATTCTGATGCAATAATAACCACCGAAGTTGTACCATCACCAACTTCTCTATCTTGTTGATGAGCCAATTCTACTAAAATTTTGCCAGCTGGATGTTGAACGTCCAAAAGTGATAAAATAGTTGCACCATCATTAGTAACAGTAACATCACCAATATCATCAACTAACATTTTATCTAAACCAACAGGTCCTAATGAAGATTTAACAACATTTGCAACTGCTTGAGTAGCTAAAACATTTTGATTACGCACATCATTACCACTTAATTTTTCACCACCCAAAAATAATGTTTCTGAACGTGCGTTTGAAAACATTTCTAGTTGTTAAATTTGATGTTTAGTTATGTGAAATATTGTTAAAATTTATTGTTAAAATTTCACGTATCCAAGGCAAATTTGGAAAATCTATAAATCACTTAATGCCAATATGAAAATGAATTTTGAATTACTTGAAAAATTGTAAACGCGCCTTAATCTGGTTACCCGGCTTTACTATTGTATCACAGTTTTTTTTACTATCTTGTCTTGTTATTGTATTGAATAGTTGGTTTATAAAGAAAGAACTGAAGATGTTAAATAAGAAAGCTTCAAAAAAAAAATTTGAGGAAATGGCAACAATACAAAAGTTTAACTCAAAAAATTGAATTAAACAAAAAGAAAAAATCCAAAAGAATGTGAAACTCAGAGACTATATATATGAATAATATTAAATGTTATTTAGTTTCTTTGTTTTCAACTTTTCTTGTTGCAGAAATGGATAATAAAAATATCTAGATAGGAATGTGATGATACCGATAAAAATAATATTAATGTTTCTTAATTCTTTAATTTATAACCGTTTATTTATAAAATAGTACATTTTTTAGATTTTTTTATAACTGGTGGTTCAAGAGCAGCAACGATTGCATCGTCAAATAAACTCTTTAAACCAACTTGAGTTAAAGCAGAACATTCATCATACTTCACTGCCTTTAATTCCCTTGCTAATCTTTCACCTTGTTGTGCAGTTATTGGCTTTTGATGCTGTCTTGATAAATTTGCTAAAGCGGTTGGATCGTCTCTAAGATCAATTTGTGTACCAACTATTATACATGGAACATGTGGTGCATGATGTGAAATTTCTGGAAACCATTTTTCCTTAACATTATCGAAAGATGATGGAACAACAACTGAAAAACAAATTAAGAAAATATCTGTTTGTGGATAAGATAATGGTCTTAATCTATCATAGTCTTCTTGACCTGCAGTATCAAATAAACCAAAAGTGTATGGTTCATCACCTATCATGACAGTGACTGCATAATTATCAAAAACTGTAGGAACATAATCTTCAGGAAATTGATTGCTTGTATATGAGATTAGTAAACATGTTTTACCAACTGCACCATCACCAACGACGACACACTTGATAGTATTATTAAAGGAACCCATATCTATTTATTTTTGGTATATTTAATTAGAAAATTGAAGAATTAGCTGAAAAAATGTAGTAATAATTCTGAAACAATCTACAATTACTCTTTGTTTGTGTATTTGGAAGTAATGTTTTATCTATTCAAATTGCTATATATCACTGGTAGAAAGAGCTAATAGAAATAAAAATGGCTAGAAGTAATGAGAATTGCTTTCAGAAATCTTCTGTAATGTTCAAACAGTCCTATTGGATGCTATAAAATACAATTATCTTGCCTGATAAAGGCTGCTTTGTGTTCAATGATTACAAAATGCAGAACCAATTTCTCCCGTTAAGCTCGCCCCTATCTTTTCCTGTTACAACTGTCGTCTTTCTTCCTACATTTTTTAGCTTATTTTAGTAATCTACTTCTGCGTCGATCGACCGCAGCATGAATCCGATTGCATTATACTTGCTACAGTTTATATTTACAAACTCTGTGTAGCTATTTTATGGGCCAATTCTTCTTGTGTTTCTCCATAAATAGAACTTCTGAACTTTCATGAGGCAATTGATTGTTTAATCTTTTTCAATCTTTAAAGGTTTTAACCTACATAATTTTTTGTACATAAAAATTGCGTGCTTTCAGCAGTGATTCAGTGAATAATTTCGTTAATCACCTAAGATCCTGCTCTTCAAAAACTCCTTGTTTTAATTAAAATAAAATTCAATTATTGCATCATTTTATCCAATTAGAAATAAAAGGTTTTTACTTGCTTTAATTGATTCTTTAGTAACGACATTCACTTATTTTTTGCACACCTTTTATTAGTGGCAATATATATTCTGCTAATATTATCAATGACCAAAACTCATCCGGTTTTTAATAGAATTTCCTAAGAGAAACTATAACTAAATCTATAAATAGAGCAAAAACAAATTAAGTTAATTCAACTACAGTGAGTGCTCAACTCAAAAGGTTTATTCAACTAGAGTATCCAAAAATAAGTATCCATATATTTTATACTTTTACATGAAACAGGAACATCAGCATTAATGCAAATCCCAATTAGTATAACCATTAGAAATAATGAGTACATGAAATCAGATTTAGTTAACAGCCCAATATTTGATTAGTATCTTTCTTAAAAAATATAGTGCAATAGCAATAACTAACAATTCAAATGACGTATTATTATTAATTACATTTAACACTAATTCACGATTTTTTTCTATATCATTCTGCTTAAAATCCGCGGCATCCAGGATTTTTGAGGTCATCAACCATCCAGGCATCCAGAAAAAGCAGCTGTAATTCTGACAGAAGAAAAAGAACCAATAATACGTGACGTGAGGAATTTTTCTCACATATTTTTCTTTCAACTTTCACTTCAATAACACTTCTAGTTTATATATCTCTTCCAGTAAAATAACGAACATTCAAGATCAAATGTTGTCTTAAAGATTAGCAGAAGAATAGCTGTTTCCAGAAAAATTCGGCTAAGAATAACTGGATCACAATGGCTGACCAGCCCCGGGTTGTGAAAGCTATCAATCGTATCCATGGGAGAGTTTTTGCTTCTTCAAAAATGATGTCGAATTCCTTGGTTATATCCTCCATGTTTAAATCTGCAATTATTTTAGAGACACTAATTTCATTGATCTCAAATTTCCCTGATAGTTGCCTCTAGTGATTTTTATAGCAGTATCCATTGCAATAAACATTCTTGAATGTATAGCTTTTCTTTATCAGTCATATTCACAAATGAGTTCCTTGCCTTTTCAAAGATATGTTGAATTGAAGGAGACTTGTAAAAAGGAAATCTCAAAAGGTGTTTTAGACGGTCTGAAGAATCATTATTATTTTACCTATGTCTAGAACTAACTTTATCCTCCATATCTTCAAGAGCGGTGGCCCATGATTTTTTGGCATTAATATCAACTTCAACGTCAGTTGCTCTTGTCACAATTTTTAAATAGAAACTGCTGGAATTCAATTTTTTCTGAAATAATTCCTCTATCATTTTAGCATCATCCGCATTATTGGCAGAACCATCTTCCTCAATAGCTTCAAGCAAAGAATCATTCTCCTGGACCATCTAAAACATTTTTCGACATCTCCTTTTTGCAACTCTCCTTCAATGCACACAACATATGACGACAAGGAATACAATACTTATTCCTCTCAAAACATCCGCATAAAAATGGTTTTGTTACACCATTTTTCATCTGCATTTGATCAATAAAAACCTTTGTTGCTGGAGAATCACGATTCTCCATTTCCACATTAAACTGCTTCAATTGTCTGACTGTCATTTGAAAAACAAAAGGATATTGATAATTATGAAACACCTTCGTTTTAATTGGATTAACAGCCTTGTGTGAACAAAATAGTCTTGCAATTTTCAAAACACTTGAACCACATATGGTAGTCTTTTGATTGGATAATGAGTTTCAAAGCATTGTGTATACTTTCATTGTTTGAAGTAGTTAGCTCTTTCTAAAATGCCACATCAAATAATGTTAAAGCTGCAGGAGCTCTGCAGGATGCTCTCCAGTATTTGAAATTTTGTCTGAAACACAACGGTGTTTGAAGAGAGTTGTAAGTGATAAAGATATTAGGTTTATATATAGATTTTGCTATAGTTTACTTTTTTTTGGCAAGTCTTTACTATTTTCAACTAAAAATTATCCATAAGCTGATGGACAGGGGAAAAAAGTGAATGAAATTATTAATTAATTGTTTTGAGAAAACATTTTTAGATGGGCTTGAAGTCTCCAGCTCTTCTGTTTGTGCCAGTTATCTCATTCTACTTACACACGTTCTTGAAATATTTTTCTATCTTGCCCACTGGCCATTTGATATTATATTATATTCTACTATTGACGTTACACAATAAATATTCTTTAGAGATTCAACTTTAAAAGAGATTTACTATATTACATATTAAACCACGAACTCTTTTGTATACACTTCAGAGTATTTGTCTGGAAGAATACATCTGAAGCAAATAGACTAGGATTTTACATCTTTTCTAGCCGATTTAACATAATCAATCATTCTTTTTAATGAAATTAAATATCTGCCATGTCTTTCAATTACCCGTCTTGGTTTCATAATTTTCGTTTTTTAATATAACCTGCATTTTTGTTGGAGCGATATTTTCGTAATAAGAATATGGAGATTCAATTTTTTTTTTGATACTTCTGCATTGACTTCATAAGTTCTAATATTTTTGTATATTGTTCAATTTCACATTTGATCTTTCTTATCAAACCCCACGCAATAGTACAATATTTTTTTACTTCCAAAATGTGATTAATCAACCGTTTTGAATAAAAGCTCAAATAAAATTTTAAATAACATTAAGATTTTATATGCCATCAATCAAGTTAAAGGATTCTGCTACTCAAATCACGTAGAACGCTAATTCAATAAGTAAAATAAAAATCCTAAATGATATTGGGAAGATACTTAAAGATTATCACTGGCAATGCACCTGATCATATTTCAGTCAAACGTACATTGAGATTCAAAATATTCTTGAAAAGAATCAAATTCCTTTTTCATCTTGTTTATCTTTACTGAATCGTCTTGATTTTGAAAGCGGATATCCTCTAGACACATTTTTGATTACAATGAATTTTTGAGTTTATTCATCATACAGTGCTTAATAGAGTCTTCAAGAATTTTGAAATACTCATCTTCTTGCTGTCTTTCAGCTTATTGAAGAGTTGAATTTTAATATTTTAAAGCAACCTTTAAAACTTTTAGAGATTTAGATCTCTTTTACCATCCTGTTTTTCAATTGTTATTTTGTTATAATCATCAATTCCAACAAAGATACATCGAATGGTTTTATTATCATCTTTGGAAATTTTGATAGGATACAGTCCATCTTCAAGGAACATAGGTAGTTCACATAAGGTGGTAGTCATATCTTTAAATAAACCTGCTGCTAGAACGTAATTTCAATTGCTGCTCTTCCAGTTGAGCAGAAGTCTTAATTTTCGAAACTCGATTAAATTGTCTATTGAATGGTAATTGCCTGGCACTGTTCCACTTGATTCTTATATCTAATGATAGCTTTTAGACTTTCAAGCCAGCTGTGTTACACGAGTAAACCCAAGCTTCTTTAAACTGTATATGCTTTCCAAATTTCTATATTTTAACATAACACACGAATGTATCAATAAAATAAAAGTTTAGAAAATACTGCTTACGCATTAATATTGCTGTAAATGTATGTTATCGAAAAATGATTTATTTTTCCTCTAAAAAATCAATAAAAGAATGAAGAACTGAACAATCTTACAAAGTTGCGTTATAATGCTGAAAGCAACTTTTTACGATATGCAGAAACTATTTCATTGAAGAGAAGAGAGTTAAGTGTATAAAAAATAGCAATTTCTCTGAAAAAAATCATAATCTATTCCTATATTGTTTACCTGTTAAACATTGACCATGTTAACATTATCTTGGCCCTTTTCACTGAAAGATCTTTCGTCAAACTAAAAACGCTGAATAACGAGGGAAAAAAACTAGTCAATTCAGTTCTTCTTTGTTCAACATTATTCTTCGACAATCTTCCAAATCTAGTACTATTCCACTCTGGGCTTTACGAAAAAGAAATAAAAGAAATAAAAGAAATAAACTCAGTATTTGATTCAATTTAAAAATAAAAACAAAAGTTACCATACCCAAACCAACTGATTACGTTACTAATCAACAATTTTCTGATTCCATGGATTTGTTAATGCAAAAGTTCCATGATTTAACTGAATTGAAGAAAGAAAAATAAAACAATGCGGGAGTAATGGACGCTGTTGCTAGTATCATTGAAAATTCTGAAGCTATTTTAAATTTGAACAGGAAGATTTCTGCAATTGAATGAAATTTTTGAACCCCATATTGGGCTTTACTCAATTCCCACATTACATATATTCATCCGTCTGAAATGATTGGAGCTCAGTTTCATTTTTGTTAACGATGATTATATCATCTGCAAAAGCTAGAACTTTGACCGTAGTTTGAGCAGGTAGGGGATTTGGATCATGAAGAGAGTGGGGGTATAGTTGGTGGGCAAGCCCAGCAAGAGCAGAGGACAATTTTCTGATAAGTGGTTCAATAGCTATATTGAAGATGGCTGGAGAAAATGGTAATCCCTGCGGTACTCCTCTGGATAATGGAAGTTTATCAAGATGTGCATGGTCATCAAGCAAAATATGAGCACTACTGAGGCTAGATTGAATGATTACCGATTCGATAAACATTGCAGGGAAGTGAAGATGCTGGAGAAGCTTACGAATATAGTTGTGGTCAACTGAATTGAAAGCTTTCTTAAGATCGACAGGGACAAGATGGGACGGTGGGTAGATTTTGAGGATCGGATGTTTTAAGCCAAAATTCTAATAGCTTCAATGTGAATATTCATCAATGGATTGGCTGCAAATTAATAAATTTATCAAACTGACTATATTTTCAAGGATTTGGATTCTAAATTAAACCAAAAACTTGCAATTAAGGTTTCCGATTTTAAGAACGAAATTGATAAATTTTCTTCTTTAAACAACCTTCTTAATCCTCTGAATTTTCTTCTTTAAACAACTTTCTTAATCCTCTGGGCACTCTGACTAAATACCACATGTTAGAAATATAGTTCATGATCGAAGGCATCGGAAAGAAACAAAGAGTCCAGTTTGAAATCATTCCTGCTTCCAAAGGCATTCAAAATACTAAAAACTTGAGATGTTGCTTAAAAAATTTTTGAAATATAAGATTTCTTGATTACCTTACTCTAATCATTTTAGTTCATTATAAAAGTTATTTGTTTATTGTAGACGAAATCCATCTCTCAGAATATCACCCATTAATAGTTGTTGCATTGCCACTGGTCCTAACGTTTTTGTCAGCATATCGGCAGGATTTTCTTTCCCACTAATATGTTGTATGTTGATATCACCTCTGTCAAATGCAGTTCTCAATGCATATTGGCAATTTAAGTAGATCAAGCTTTTATTTTCAGGAAAGCGTAAACCCGTCACGGTATCAACCACTGGCAGATCGTCACAGTACACTTCAATTTTAATCTTCCGATAACCAAAATCAATCAAGCTAAACTTCATAATTAAACCAGGGTTAGTTCCTTGTCTAAGTGCCAGTATTTCTGCATCATAACTACAAGAAGTGCAGTGTTTAATTCGATAGCTCTTAGAAGTAATATACATTCCGTCTATTAGTATAATGTACCCACCTTGACTGGTTTGTGGTGTAAACGAAGCATCTGTATAAACTTTCATTATAATTGTATGGTATTGGTATCGATTTTCATCTCTTGGTTTAATTTTAGATGTATGTTTTGCATACACATACGTTGTTCCGTGTGGCATATAAATACTTCAAACTTGAAGTGCTCGAAAATACTGTTTGAGAGTAGGCATCGTTGTAAATTGAGCAAGAAAGCTAGCATGAACTTGAATATCACATCGTCCTTTATTAGCAATATAAATGATAATGCCAACTAATTGTTGATAAAAGGTTAACGAAAAAAAAGTTTACTTGGAGAACGTGCGTGTTTTGCAACCATGAACTTTTGCATTCTGATGTCATGATTTCTGTTTGTACTAGTTCAGATAATTTTTTAAAATAGTTCAGCTTTTGGATTTGGATTTTTTCTAGACTCTAAAACTTTTCTTTTCAGGAACATTAATTGTACAAAAAATGCAATGGTTGATTTGATTCTTGATATAGTAAATAGAAATCTTCCTACGTAAACTTGTTGCAAAAGGAATTACTCAAGAGTTAAGCCAAAACTATATTGAAACATTCGCATCGGTTATAGCTATGGAATCAGTCAGATTTTCATTAAGTATGAGTGCAATCAATGGATGGCACACTAATCAATGGATGCTAAGGATGCGTTTCCGTGAGGAAATTCAAAATATGACAAATATAAATAAATACATAGAAGATAGAATCGAAAGAAGATAGCTCATTTTGATCTGATTGAGAAACATTGACAATTTTTCGTCAAGCTTTTGTTTGTGCCTTTCTATCTGATGTCTTGCCGCTTTTGGAACTTTTCTCGTTGATGTCTTAGACATTTTTTGGAACTTTTGAAGTTGATTGCTTATTCGTTGTAATTGCTGGATCAATATTTGAATTGTTAATTATTGCATTGGTGGGTTCTTGTACTGATGTGATATCGGTAGGTGGAATAAAATTTTCGTTTTCAACATGGTTTTCTTCGCTTGATTAGTTTTTTGGATAGGTTGTGAATAATCAATTGTGGGTGAAGTAGTTTTATGAACTTTATTTGGCAATGTATCATTTAAGTTGACATTATATCGTTTTTCGTTTCTTTTGGTTGATTTAATTGGTCATTGGCAATAATTTCATGTGGGTTTAAAATTGTGATTAAAGTTGACAATGATGGAATTGAGATATCGTGTTCAGTTTATCTAGTACTAGTAAGTGGAACAATTGCTTGATTTGGTATTGAACTGTTATTAAGACAACCAGTTCGATAGAAGTATTTTGATTATCGGATTCAGTTTTGGTAACTGCAGTTGAAGTTGTGTTAGATGGTATTAATGTTCTTTGTTTAGAGTTAACGGATTTTTGTTTTAGCAGGTTTATTATTTCTTTCAACGTTATAATACCTGTAATACCACTTGAATTAACACCAAAGGTTGAAAGATTTGTTGAAATAGGATATGATGAATGACCTAAGTAATCATTATCAAGACCATCATGTAATAAACATCTAGGGTCTTTTTGCATGTAAGGATATATATGATTAAAGGTTTGAAAAGATAAGTACCAAATGATTTTACCACTTGGTAACAACACATAAGCAATCTTTGTTGTGAAATTAAGACCAAGAAAAATTCAACTTATGCAAATGTCTAATTTTAAATTTAGTTTCTGGGAAAAACCCATTTTATATAGATTCTATAATCACCGAACACTTTATATTTTTCTAATATTAAATTCAATATTTTATTTTATATTTTATTAACTTTACAGATTTACAGTCTCGTAATGTATTGAATTGTTTCATTCATGACTTCAGCATTCCCGTTAGATATGATGAATACGGAGCCGTATTTTCTAACGCAATAGATGAACGAAATTCCCTAATTTGCTTGTTCGAAATTCATTATCAACTCGAACGAAACAGATGACATGTTTAGCAGGTTTTGGATGTGTTTAATGATATCCATAGACGAATTAGTAACTTGACCCCTTGGAGTAATTGAACCGCTTTGTTAATTTTCATATGTAGCAAAATCAACTATGAAAGTTAAATAAAGCATTAGAAACTTATGAAATGCTGTCTGCCTGCCTGCTAAATAATAATCCCAAGTTTTTTAAGCCTCTCTTTTTCGAATTTGAATATTTTTATTATAATTATTTCGGTCATCAAAATAGTCAATTTATTATAATAAAAACAGGCTTAACAGATCTAAGATGAAAGATTTTTGAGCTAAGTTATTAAATAATAAGTTTGTTTAATAAATAAGTCATTTTATCATTAATTGTTCAGATGAACCCCCGAGACTCACCTAAATGTTTAAAAACTGGGTTGAAGAAAAACCTTGAACGTATTTAAGATGTCTCCTTAGTAAAATAATATAAATTCATATAACCAAACATGATATCGAGTTACGATGTTGAAATGCATGTTTCATGTTGAAGCTGATTGCAGTTAAGTCGTTAGGATCAACACTCATGGTCTACCACAATTTGAATCTCCCTTTATTGTGGTAATTTATCAGTTATATTAGCTGCCAAGTATAGAATCTTCCAAAAAAAAGTGTATTAGAAACATCAGATACTAGACAGAAAATCTACTAACGTTCCAGGAGATTTTTGCAAGCGTGTTTACCAAAAAATGTGTTGAGTGCGGAATGCGGATCAATAAAATTAAAGTTAAAGTTTCACTTCATGCCAATCACCTTAGGGCGGGTCAAAGATTAAGATCCATTGTCGATTTACTAATCTACTTCGTGATCCGTAATTCATAATAATATTATTATTACTAGAAATGCCAATATTCTTGTGTTTATATAACCAATCCCCATCTGATTTCATTTTTATCCCAAATCATTTTTTGTTTCTTTAACAGTTTTGTATATTTTGTTCAATCGATTTTTTAGAAGAATATTAATTTACTACTATACAGTTAGAATTTTAACTCCGATGAGCCAAAATCACACTATTCTATTAAATCAGAAAAATGTATCACCCAAATTTCCAATAAGACATTGTGTAAGGTAGCGAGACATTAAACTGGACTAAACTTTATTTCCTAGATTGTCATGTAAACAAAGGTATAGCAATACATGCATGCATGTATGTATGTATATATGTTGATTTTTTTGTTTTTTCCTATTGTTTTCTTTGTTTGTCCTACAAGTTTTTTTCAATTGTTTTGTTTACTTATTCTCAATATATGTTTTCATTGCTTCTAACTTTTAACTTTTAACAACTTTCGAATATCTTTCCGTCTCTTCCCCAATTTTCTGTTTAAACAACCTTTATTCTCGTTCTAACATGATGATTGAACAAACTGCCTTATTAAATTAGCACGTTTAGCTCCTCTTCTGTTTTATCTTTCTAATTATCACACTTAATCTTGCAGTCTTTCGCTTATCAATACTATCGAATCAGTAAAGATGAAGTTTATTCAAATTGCTCAATCGTTAGCTTTAATTGGTATAGCAGCAGCAGCGTCCTACACTAACACCAGTTTCGTTCCATATGGTTCTGGTTATTATCACAATGGAGAAATCTTTTACAAGGTGATTTTACCAAATTCAGGCTTTACTGAATTTGATATTTCAACTAGTCATGATGGTGACCATTTTTTCTTAGAAAAATATAAAATTTCTGGTGTCTATTCACCATCTGGAACTCCTTTTAATGTTGATGTTACTCAGAATGCTATGATTACTGATGTTAATAATTATATTATACATGCATCTGCTAATGTCCAATTTGATGGTGAACAATCCGCCGATGTTACCTTTGGCGGTGAATCATCGAATTCAACTGAATTCACTGAATCTTATACTGCTATATTTTGGATTACATTAAGGGGTTTACCGCAAACTATTGAAAAGAGAGCTGATCAAGATTTTACTATTACTGTTGTTGCGACCCATGTTTCCACAACCACTCCTTCTCCTTCTCCTTCCCTTAGTACAACCACCAC
>JAMAJE010000034.1:0-140678 GCA_023629255.1 Pichia sp. PB3310 | reverse complement strand
ATTTTTATTCCTTTTTTCATCAGGTAAATAAAGGAGCGATGATCTTTATCTTTTAATGTGAACTTCTTCGGAAGTGACATTGAAAGATGGGAATGGGTGGCTGTCTGACAAGTAATATATTAATAGATATAGCTTGTGAACCGTTGGAGTAAGTCGACAAATAGAAATATGAATATTAAATTTAAATATAAATATAAATTATTGCTGTTAATATTACATTGTAAATTCAAACTCGTAAAATTGTAACAACTAACCAACACCGTAACTTTATTATATAAATTTAATCTTACTTATGTTTTTCATGTACCAAAAGGGGAAATGCCCAAATTTTCAGGGATTAATTAACAATTAACTACTAATAAAATAAAATAAGATGAATAAAGAAATAATTATCGAATAAATTGATAAATAATAAAATAAATTTTCTGAGGGATCACGTGCAGCTGTACGAACAATGAATAATTGTGATTCGACTTCATAAGAAACATTTTGATACTCTTCTTTATATGTAAGTGTATAATATAACACTGATTTATACATAAATAACATACTATAAACAGGAATCTACCTGAGCACCGCACACAAAAATAAAAAATATATTGTGACTGTGAAAAAATTATCTACCCCTTACACCACACATGGCTAATATGGTGTACAGATGTTTATTCTATGTTATTTTTTTTTTCTTTCTTACACTACACTCACCCCTCGACGCACTGTGAATTACTCGAATTAATCCATAATCTGCTTTTCAATATAGTGTAATTTTGTCACTATTAATGAAAATTATATAGAAAAACCTTCAGATTTTTTTTAAGAACTTTTCATTTCTAACTCGTTAAACAGATCAACAATGGCTAGATACGCAGCAGTTCCATCAAACCCAGCAAAATCTGCTTCTGCAAGAGGTTCTTACTTAAGAGTTTCTTTCAAGAACACCAGAGAAACTGCTCAAGCTGTTTCCGGTTGGAAATTAGAAAAAGCTCAAAAGTACTTAGAACAAGTTCTTGATCACGAAAGAGCTATTCCATTTAGAAGATTCAACGGTTCAATTGGTAGAACCGCTCAAGCTAAAGAATTTGGTGTTACTAAGGCAAGATGGCCAGAAAAATCAGTTAAATTCGTTCAAGGTTTATTAACTAATGCTCAAGCTAACGCTGAAGTAAGTATTAATTTAAAATAATTTGATTTATACAATAGTTCATTATTAGTTCATTACTATTATTGTTATCGTTATTATTATCAATATCATAGCATTTTATTGCGTTTTTTTTTCAAGTTTGAAATGTCTTCAAAATTATTATCCAGATGTTAAATTCTAAACTATCATCATTTGATAAGAAATGTGAATAAAATTAATATTAACGTAAATATGAACAATCTTTGATATAGGATTAAAAAAATTCAATAATTTATTCATATCATACATAATATTTTTATCGAATGGAAATTCTCAAGTGAAAATTTTTTACATTAAAATGAAGAATAATTATAATTTAGATATATGACAGTAAAAAATGATAATGATGATAATAAAATAACATATTTAGTAAAAAAGAGCTAACAGTTTTTTTCATGAATTCAAATACTAACATTTTTATCTTTTTATTTTTTAATTTCATTTTTTTTCTAACAGGCAAAAGGTTTAGATGCATCTAAATTAGTTATCTCTCACATTCAAGTTAACCAAGCTCCAAAGATGAGAAGAAGAACTTTCAGAGCTCACGGTAGAATTAACGCTTACCAATCTTCTCCATCCCACATTGAAATCATTGTTACTGAAGAAGAAGAAGCTGTTGCAAAGGCTGCTGATAACAGAAAGGTTGCTTACAATGCAAGACAAAGAGGTAGACTCTCTTCCCAAAAGAGATTAACTGCTGCTTAAATTATTCATTAGTTAATGTATCTATTTTTGTATATGGTTTTCTCTTTTCTCTTCTATAAAATAAAATAAACTGTTTAATAACTAAACACGAATTTAATATTTAAATTTTCTAATTTCAATCATGTATTTGAACTATTGTGGGCAATTCCTTTACATGGACTCATATTTTTTCTCTATTCTAACTTTGCCTTTCTTACATTAACCAATTACACAATACTACGATTAAAGCTATATATATTACACTATTATGTTTTTGTTTTAACTAAAATTTTCTCCTTTTAATGAATGATCCATTTTCATCTTCTTCTATCGCCTCTGAACATATTATTTTGTTATCAATAACTTTATTGATATTTTCAAGTCGATATCCGTTCACCGATGAATTTTTAAGAATAGTAAACTGTCTTCGTATTGTTCTTGTTAGCCATACTCTTATTGATAAAAAACCATACAAATCAGGATTTGATGATTGATCTTTTAAACTTTTATATTCATTTAATAATTCCCTTAAACTTAATGTATTACCTGAAATTGAATCAGATTCAATTGTAAAATCTAATAAATCCCCAAATGTTAAATGTATATTAATTTTTCTTAAGTCAATATCCATCATATCACTCAATTTTTCAAATATTCCACTGAATTTTAAATCAATACAATCATCCAATGATTTAAATAATGATTTAAATTCACAATATAATTCATCTTCTTTACACTCGGGCTGGAAAAGTTTCATAAAATCAAAATTAACCTTAATTTCGTCTTTTAAAAATGCGTTTTCTAAAACTTTCTCCTTTGCACTAATCAATTCACAAAAGTCAAGATAAATTGGAATGTTACATAAACTTTTGGGATTCATCACAATAGAATCTGATTCTTCATTTTTACGTTTATTAGCATTATCGATTGATGTAGCTTCATTTATCAAGTCTTCTGGGCCATCAACATATTCTATTAATTCATCATCATCAAATGGATCGGCATTATCATCAAGTCTATTCTTGCTTCCTATTTCAACAATAGAGTCTTCTCTCGTTTTATCTGTTTGATTTACAATTGTATCAGGCTTATCGGCATCATCTTCGGATTCACTAAAATCATCCATATAATCCAAAGTTTCATATTGTTGTAAATTAGTGTTAAGGATTTCAATACTATCATTATCGGGAGTTGGAAGATCTTCTTGCCTTTCCCCAATATGGGATTTCGATTTTTCAATATCTTCATTTTCAATATTCTCAGGAACGTTTAACTCCTTTAGAATATTATCCCCCTCATCAGCATTATCAATATACTCTTTTTTAAATTCTTCCTCAAATTGTTTCTCATAATGCTTTTCTTGTTCAGTGTCATTACCAAATGTGTTTTCTATATCAGTATCGCTGTCATATGAATTTTGGTCTAGTTTTTCGTTTTTTAAAGAATTTGTTGTCAATTGACCTTGAACATATGAATTTTCGAAACGCTCTTCATCGCTTTCATATTCTAATTCT
Organism: Pichia sp. PB3310; assembly: GCA_023629255.1. Lineage (NCBI taxonomy): Eukaryota > Fungi > Ascomycota > Pichiomycetes > Pichiales > Pichiaceae > Pichia > Pichia sp. PB3310. The sequence goes on along the minus strand of JAMAJE010000034.1, from coordinate 137,300 downwards.
TCTTCCTCAATTCCATTATTATTATTTTCAATTTTATCCTGTAAAAGCATTTAATTGTAATAAGCTTTCTATTATAAAAATAAATCAAATCAATTAAGTTAGTAAAATCAAAAATTATTCAAAAAAAAGATACTTACCCTAAGCTTATATACAAGACCGCTATAATAAAAATTGTATTTTATCTTTTAAAAAAATTAGAGAAAAAGAGACTGAAATAGACCTTAAAACAAACGAAAATTATTATAATGCTCAGCTCAGAGACCACATGCGTGTAAGTTAAGATGCACAGCAGTAATAATCAAACTGTAATTAACAATATTAATTGAGATCAGTTTAGGTTTTTCGCGCCAGCATGATTTTAAAGATTTACAAATTGATTCAATGCTTTCGAAAAGTTAAGTTTCCTGATTTGGAGATTTTGGGTGGCAATATCCTTAGATGATGGAATGATGATCTTTTTTCTAAATCTTGGATTTCTTTTCTCGAATAAAAGCTCAATTATGCAAATAGAAAGCCATAACGACTTAAAATACATACAGGATTTACAAAGTATGTTTATACCCATTAGAGCAATATCTGGGTAATATTGTATCGATTCTAACTTAATTATTTTGCCATTTTTTTAACGATTTACAGATGATATTTCATTGTTAACAGATGATAGCATCACTAATTTGGATGATGATTGGAATACATTGATTGCTAATTCTTCTAATAACACTTTTTCAAAATCTCCTAAATCTCCTCCTAATAAGGCTAATAATTCAAATAATAATATGAAGAAAGTTTCGGTTATGGAACTTCCAGAACGTTATAGATCACTTTTCATGTTCGCATACTTCAATTCTATGCAATCCGAATCCTTTTTTACAGTTTTTAAAACAGATCAGAACTGTGTCATTTCAAGTCCTACTGGTTCAGGTAAGACAGTTTTATTCGAACTTTCGATCATTAAATTACTTGTTGAAAAATTCAATAGTTCAGATCATCTTATTAGAAATGCGAAAATATTATATATGGCACCTACAAAGGCGTTATGTACTGAAAAATATAATGATTGGTGTAAAAAGTTTCAACCTTTAGGTTGTTCTGTTGGTTTACTTACCGGTGATTCATCTTTTATGGAATTGGATAGTATTAAAAGATCTGATCTAATCATTTGCACACCAGAAAAATGGGATTCTTTAACACGTAGATGGTCAGATTATAGTAAATTGTTAGATTTAGTCAAACTTTTGCTTGTCGATGAAGTTCATTTTATTCGAGAGCTTAGGGGTAGTAGCTTAGAAGTTGTAATTACAAGAATGATTACAATGTCTTTAAATTTGAGAATTATTGCACTTAGCGCAACTGTTCCAAACATTAAAGATATATCTAAATGGTTAGAAAATGGGTCAATTGATAGGAACATTCAAACTTTGGTATTTAATGATTGCTATAGGGCAGTCAATTTAAAGAAAACAGTATATGGTTATAAAACAGCTAGATCAACTAATCCATTTCAAATGGAAGGTTATTATAACAGTAAACTTTTAGAAGTTATAAGATTGCATTCCAAAAACAAGCCAGTTTTAATATTTTGCCCAACAAGAAATAGTACAACCACTACCGCCAAATATTTAGCCCAAGATAATCATACTTTTCACAATAATAAAATTAATTTACCATCAGGTATCAGTAGAGATATATCTGAGCTAATTGAAAATGGTATTGCGTATCATCATGCTGGTTTAAGTCAAGCTGAAAGAAAATTTATTGAAGAAAGTTTTATTTCTGGAAGAATTAAGATTTTATGCTCAACTTCTACGTTAGCCGTCGGTGTCAACTTACCTGCTTATTTGGTAATTATTAAGGGAACGAAAGTTTGGAGTAATGAGTCAATAAAGGAATACAGTGAATTGGATATAATGCAAATGATGGGAAGAGCCGGCAGACCACAGTTTGAAACCGAAGGTGCATGTGTTATCATGACTGATATTACCCAAAAAGATAGGTATATAAGATTGGTTGAAGGAACAGAAAAATTGGAAAGTTCTTTACATCTAAATATGCACGAAAATCTTACGGCCGAAATAACTTTAAAGACGATAAGATCTTTAGAGTCAGCGTTTACTTGGTTACAATCAACTTTTTTCTACCAAAGATATCTACAGAATCCTACTGCATATCCAAAAATATTTTCACGGATGAGATCTAATTGTTCACTTGATATTCAACTTAAAATTTTTTTAAAAAATATTATAGATGAATTAGTAGAAGAAAATATTATTGAATTAGTTAGTGGTGAATATATTAGTACAGCTTATGGAGATGCTTTGAGTAAAAGTTATGTTTTATATGAAACCATTAAACTGTTTGTTAAAGCTAAGCCGAAATTAGAAATTCAAGAATTATTATTACTAGTCTCTAAATCAAATGAGTTTTCAAATTTGCGTTTGAAAACAACTCAGAAAAAGTTATACAAAGAAATTAATGAAAATCCTTTAATTTTTCAAAAACTTGATAATAAAAAAATTGAAACTTTTGGCGATAAAGTTGCTCTTTTGATTCAATTTGAATTGGGTGGAATTGAATATCCCTTATTTCAAGGTTCTAAAAAATTACATTATGAATTTTTATCAGAGAAAACAATGGTTTTTAAGAATATTCCAAGAATATTAAAAGCAGTGATTGAAATTTTTTCTTTTAAAAAAGATGCAATTTCTTTATCTGCAGTTTTAAAGTTGAATAGGTGTATATTTGCAAAAAGTTGGGAAAATTCTTCATTAGTTTTAAGACAGTTTGAAGGTATTGGATTGTCATATGCGAAGAAATTAATGACAAGGGGGATAAATAGTATTGAAAAAGCAAAGTCTTTACCTCGTGAAAAGCTTGAATATTATATTGGTTCAAAACCTGGTGCATGTCAGAAAATTATCAAAAGTATTATAAATATGCCAGAATTGAATTTGAAAATTGGAGACGTTGTTTGTAAAAATAATGGTTTTGTTCAATTCAATGTTATTGTCGATTTAATTAATGAAATAGGTAAAGTAAATTATGTTTGGAATGGATCATTTGTTTACATTAACGTGTTGACTAATTTCAGTGGAGATATTTTAGATTTCAGAAGATTACCATTAAAGAAATTGCATGGTGGGAAGCATTTTAAATTGAAAACTCAGCTACGACATAAAACAGATTATATCAAAGTTTCTTTAAATTGCGATCAAATTGCTGGCATTGGTAAACAAATTCAATTAGATCTTAGTAATGCAACTACTTTTTTACCAACGAAAAATAAGACGACCACCCAAGGAATGACTAAACGTAATTCATCTTTTGAGTTTGATGCCGCTGATGATAAAATTCTCAACATAATGCTTGATAAACATGATCAAGCTGAAAAAACCAAAAAGAAAGGTATTGACGTTCAGTTTGATACAAATATTCACATGATTTCTGAAAATGCTGATTTATCAAGCTCCTCTGACACCAGTTTTAGAACTTGTTTGCATAAATGCAATGAAAAACTAAAATGTCGTCATGTTTGTTGTAAGGAAGGAATCCCGAAGCCCAAGAATAAAATTTGTAAGCATCTATGCAAAGACAAGAGTCAATGTAGGCACTTGTGTTGTAGAAAGCAATTCGAATATAAACAAAAAAAAGATGTTAAAGAAGAAAAAAAATTGAAGCAAGATACTCTTGATTTTTCATTCAATCAGATGAAAAAGTCAAATGAAAATGTATTTATCGAAGAAACTGATAATATCGATGAGAAGGAGGAAATAATTACCAAATCAAATGTCAATAGCTCAAATATGCCAGTATTTTTTAGACGTGTTGGAAAAAATCTTCCAATCTCAGGAGCTAATTCTGATATGAGTTTAAACGTTTCCGGTGAAAATACCGCCGAAATAAAAGAAAAATCAGATTTTAAATTCAATAAGCTTACCAATTCTAAATTTTTTAGACTTACTAGCGGATCAATCAGTAAACCAAAAATGTGTTTGCTCGACGATTCAGACTCTGATATATTTAGTGATTCATTTGATGATGCATTAGAAAAAGTATTCAAAGATCAAAAAAAGCGTATTAAACCTACTACCAAAAAACAAGAAGCTAAAAGAAGACATAAGGAAAATGTTGATTTACATAAAGTGACTAATATTGTGGAGTCAATCAAAGTGAATAATCAAATGAATAAACTTGAAAATAAGTTCAAAGATTCAAGCCAAACTGTTGATTGTGTTGAAGATATTGTTATTATTAATCAAAACTTGCCAAAAGTATTGCCAATGCCTCATACGTTTATTGACAAACCAAGAGTAATTAAACAAGTTGCCACAAACAAAATTGGTGAGGACTCGATTATTGAGGATACTTTTAATTCGTCTTCAAACCAAGTTGACGAAGTAATAAATGATCATAGTATCATGACATCTGTTTATGAAGATTTCTGTAATAATAATAAAGATGCGCTCAATTTTTTAGGTTCTGATGTTGAATTCAGTGAATAATTATTTTAGATAAATGTGATTAAATTCTTTCTTTTTTTTTGTGTGTGTGTATGTGTATAAAATTTCATTGCTAAAATTACAAATAAGTTTTTGCTAAATAAATTAAGTCGTCATCTGACATTTTTAAATGTAAATCATCAATTTTTAAAAAATCAATTTTACCCTGTTCGTTTAATTTTTTCAGTCCGACAAGGTCATTTAAATAAGAATCTGTTTGTTTGAAAGGAACCAAGTCACCTGTTATGGCATCAACATCGTAAAACCAAGCAGTTTCTTTTGGGACTAAAGTTTCATCTTTTTCGAACATGATCATAACAAATTTGTTTAAATTAATCATTCTTTCATAGTAATTGAGATCTCTGAATAATTCATTATTAACATATTTCAAAAAAGTGGATTTTTCAAGATAAGTTTCATAATTTGTAACATCTCTAAAATATTGAGCTTGAACATTATTTTCTTGCAGGTAGTCACTATACATTCTACTTTTCAAAAATTCATTTCTTTTTCTACAAAGGAAACTATCAGGTTCACAAGGTGGTAAATCTACAAACCCATTTTGTGGACTACCAACTGCTATAACATTATGAAACTTAACATCACAAGTTTGAACAAGGGCACGGATAAACAAACCACCTTGAGAAAATCCTATTGCATTAAAACCTTTATTAAAATCAATATCCAGTTGTTTGATTTCTTCACAAACATCACCAACTTGAGTCATTACATCACCTAAAATAGATGCCTTTTTATCTTTGGCAGAATCCTTATCAATATAAATCGAATAAATATCTAAATCCGGTTGTCCTTTTTTAAGCTGATCAGCCGCCCATAGCATTGCTTCAGAATCGTAACTATCTCCCATTCCATGCCATAATAAAACTGGTAAGTGATTGGATTTTTTAATTGTTTTTATTGGATCCTGGTTAAATAGATCTTTTATTATATAAGTTGGCAATGCATTAATTGTTCTGAAATACGAAGAAAATATGATTATGTTAAAGGCAAATATCCAAAGTTTCATTATTGATAATATTTTTTTTTAATTTGTAAAACTAATAGCACATATATATAAATTTGATTGAATATAAATTCAGAAAAAAAGTGTCCGTCTGCAGACGATTATGACAGCATCAATTATGAATTATGAAGTGACGATAGACGATAGATAAGCTATTGTGTCGTCACATTAATATAATATATCATATATGATATATTAATACCTTATTTACATAATTAATGAGAAAACCGAGGAAATAATTTTTTTTTTTTTTGTTTTAATTTTTAAATTTTTCAGTTTTTCATTTCATACCTACAATTTTCAATATTTGTTATCTACAACTACAACACAACACTAGTGTTTTTTACTGTCCATATATTATTTGAAATGGGAAACAAGAAGGGTATATTGAAAAAAAAGATTGAACAAACTGTTCAAAAAAAAGAAAAGGGTGAATATGAATACAGGTCACTTAGTCCAGAACTTGTAGAAAAAGCATTGCTTGCAGCTGAAGCACAAATTTATAAATTGAATAAAGATAAGAAAATTGATGAACCAATAATGTTACAGATAAGTACATTAGTTCCAACTTCATTGTCTAAGGAGAAAGAGCATACCAGGCGAATGATAAGAGTTCCAAATAAATTACGCAGCATTAAAAATACAAGTATTTTATTAGTAACTAAAGATCCAGTTGATATTTATAGAACACCATTAATAGAAAAAAATTCGCCAACAAGTGACACATTCACGGAAATTATTGGATATAAAAAATTCAAAAGTATGGTTGGAACATCAAAAAAGGCTGTTAAAACATATCATGAAAATGATATAATTATAACTGATAATAGACTTCATTCACTTTTGCCAAAACTTTTAGAACCAACGATATTTTGTAAAAGTGCACAGAAATTCCCATTAATGTTACAAATGGCAAGGCAAGATCCTGATGCTACACTGGTTAAATCCAAAAAATCTTCAAAAATGAAAGATGAAAGGGTTGATCCTGAATATGTTCATGCACAAATTAAATCATGGTGTAGAAATACTACATTTGTTCCGTCAACGGGACCATCGATTTCAATAATTGTTGGATATCCTAATATGACAGGAGTTACAATTGTTGAAAATATTGATGCTGTTATTACCTTCCTATCAGATAAAAATTTTAGACCAATTGGTGGTGTTATACATGATGGTATGAATGGTATTCTAGATCTTTATTTACGTGCCAATGATAAAACTGTTCCTATTATGAAAAAGATGGGAAAATGATTAAATTATCATTTTATAGAAATATAGACAAGGAAAGCAAAGTGTATAATATTTAATCATTATAAGAAACATGTAATATGAAGTATGAAGTAAGAAGTATGAATATAAATAAAATCAAAAAAGGATTTGAAGCGAACTTTCAACCTTCAACCTTCAACGCTCGCCACGATAAAAGGGCCAATGCCAATGTAACGTGTAACGTTTAACGTGTAATGTCCAATTTTAGTCTTATTTAGTATTTTGAAGATTTCATTGTATTTGTATGGTATGGATTTATTATGCATTGTTTGTTTTTCTCCTTTTTTGTTCTTTTTCTTTTTTTTATTTTTATTTTTATCCAGAATTCTTATCAATGAAGCTGTTTATATTAATTGCTCTATTGGCATTTTTTTCAATAGAAATTGCTGTATATATAAGGAATTATCAGCCCACAATATCATCAGGTTTAATACGCACAATTTATGAAGAATCCAAACATATCGTTGACGAAAGATTTAATGAAACAAAATTTTATTTAAATCGTGCAAAACTTAAAGGTGCAAGTAATTCATATGTTGAACCAATTTATTTAAATGATAAAAATCATTTAGTAATTAATGAAAATTCTATTAAACTAGAAAATGCAACATTATTAGTTCTATGTAGAAATTGGGAACTTAAAGAAATTTTATCATCAATGAGATCATTAGAAGATAAATTTAATAAAGATTATCATTATACATGGACTTTTTTAAATGATGTTCCATTTGAAGAAGAGTTTAAATATTGGACAACTGAAATGGCAAGTGGTAAAACTGAATATGGATTAATACCAGAAACTGATTGGAATACACCATCATTTATTGATGAAGAAAGATATGAAAAGTCAATTGAACTTGCAATTGAAAATGAAGTTTTATATGGATTTTCAAAATCATATCGAAATATGTGTCATTTTAATTCAGGATTTTTTTTTAGACAAGAATTAGTTAATAAATATGATTATTATTTTAGAGTTGAACCAGGTGTTGAATATTTTTGTGATTTTCAAATGGATCCATTTAAATTTATGCGTGAAAATGGTAAAAAATATTCATTTGTTGTTTCATTATATGAATATCCCGATACTATTCCAACATTATGGGAAACAGTTGAAGATTTTTTAAATGAATATCCTAATCATTTACATCCAAATAATAGTATTGGATTTATAACTGATAAAGATTCAATTGGTAGTATTGCATTAAATTTAGGTAATTCATCATATAATTTATGTCATTTTTGGTCAAATTTTGAAATTGGTGATTTAAATTTTTTTAGATCTCAAAGTTATTTAGATTATTTTAATTATTTAAGTACTAAAGGTGGATTTTATTATGAAAGATGGGGTGATGCACCAGTTCATTCAATTGGTGCAGCTTTATTATTAGATAAAGAAGAAATATTTCATTTTGAAGATATTGGATATACTCATGTACCATTTTTTACATATCCACAAGGTAGACAACTTCAAAAATATAAAAGATGTGTTGTTCCACCGGAAAAAGATAATATTAATGTTAGACCAGGTAGTTGTTTACCAAGATGGTGGAGACATGGTACTGGTAAACGGTTTTTGAAAGAATATTATCATGAAGATGAATATATGAAATTTAAAGAAGCATATAATAAAAATTGAGTTGATTCTTTTTTAATTTACTATAATTTAAATATAAAATTTTTCTTTAAATTAATTCTTTACCTTTGAAAATTGGGATAATATAAAGCTCCTTTCTGTTACTGTTATTGTTATTATTGAAGAAGCACTGGGTACAAACTAATACATTTTTTTTGGATAATTAATTATTGTTTGCAAACGTATGTATATTAACTAACTTTTTTTTTATTTCAATGTATATATAAAAGTACAAATAAAGACAACCGATATCGATTTGTATAAAGAAATTTAAAACAAAAATTTATGAAAAATTTGATTCTAATCTATTTAATTCATTAAGGATTCTTTGAAGATCTATTTGATCTTTTTTATCGTTTAAACTTGGAATTAAAGTTGTTGCTTCATCAATATCTTCACAAGATAAAGAACCTAATTGAGCAATTTCAAAAGGATTTAAAGTAGAATTTTCATCACTTTTCAATAGATTTTCAACGGCTGTACAAGTTTCAACATCTTTAAATCTTGAAAACATTGATAAATGGTCTAAAGTTTTACGTAAAATTTCATTTGCACCAGGAGCTGTTGATAATTTTGCTAATTGATCATCATCAGGTTCACCAGATTCATCTGTATTATCAATTTCTATACCATTTAATTTTGAAATCATATCCATACGTTCTTTTAATGCAGCACGAATCAATATACGAGCTTCACTTAAATTTAAAGTTATTAATTTTGATACATTACCATGATGGTCAACTTGATCAAGTTGAAATTCTGGACCAAGTTTTAATTCAGCAGCATTTTCTTCATCTTCTGGTTGATGGGCCTTTCCTCCTCTTCTTCTAGTAACGACAGTAGATGTAGAAATATTCATTGAGAAGTTAGTATGATCAAACTAGAGAAATGGATGACGATAAGAAAATAAAGAAACTTACAATTCATGCTACTTACAATATATCAATAATCAATAATCCACAATTAACAGCATGAATTTTATTTAGCGAAGAGAAGAAATCAATTTATTAGTGAAATTTTATTTTATCTTTCTTTTTATTTAAACTCATATCGTACAGATACAGATAACAACCATTTATCGAAACAATCAGTACTTAGTATATATATGTAGATAGATAAATATCTAAATATACATGTAATTATATATAGTAGTATTATGTATGGATTATATATAAAAATCTAAAAGCAAAGAGGAGGGGGGTTAAAATATATGACAGGACATTGGGAAGAAAAAAAAAGATAAAATTCTAAGTCATTAAAAGATACAATTTGTTTATTATTGTTATTATTATATTATAACATGCAAATTCAAAATATTGTATTGTATTGTATTATATTGTTTTTTTTTTTCGAAATTATAATTATAATTAAGCACCAAGAGGAGTTGCACCAGGATTTGAACCATCAGGAAGTGGCATCGGAACTGGTTTATTTGCATAAGCCATATATCTTTGAAACATCATACCAACACCTTCAAGAATACCTAAGAAGATAGCACAAGTAATTGCCGAATTAAGCATATGTTTCCTTCCACCTCTAACAGCAAGTGAACCACCAACGAAGAAACCTGCAATAATTGCATTCCAAGCATCTTCACGTTTACGAATTGCTTTAATAGAACAATCATAAAATGAGAATAAACCACCCCAAACACCAAAATTACCACCAACAACAGGAGCACGAGCTTTAATTGCAGACAGAGCACCTATTCTTCTTTCACCAAATGGAGAATTTCTAAAACCTTTAATACCATGCCAAATTGAACCACCAATAACACCCATGGCGTAAGCACCACCAAAATCGTTAAGAATGACAATAGGACATGGATCTCTTGAATGATCTGCTTCTGGTGTAGACATTATAAAATAATAGCTTTGAACTTGATTTAAATAATTAATTATAAATCATTAAAAAAAAACAAAAACTTCATCTCTTTGCCACAATCATTTAAATTTTTCAAAAAAATTATTCAGTGATCTTAACTGTCACTGTTCCCTCTCACTCTCTCTTTCCCTCCGCACTCCTCATCCTCATCCTCATCAAACTGAAGGAATCTCTCGGCTGCTACAAAATGGAAATGCAAAATTTATCAATATGCGTCGATCGACGTTATATTTTCTCTTTTTCCTTTTTTTCTTTTAATACACATACAACATATGGTGTTAGCTAACATGATAAACTATTATGGATATTCTTCAATGCTTATTTTCATTAGTGCATTACAAATAGCATCGGACTGGAATCAAAAAAGGGCATAAGATTTTATAACTATTTCCCTGTATACTAGCTGAACCATTATTACTTACCGTTATGTAGTTTTATTATATCAAAATATATGGGCTCAGGATTTATTGAATTGATCGTTTATAATTTAATACTATATTATACAGAATTTTTTAAAAAAATTGTAAAAAAAAAAATTGTAAACTTACACAAGACTATTGGATCTAATATTACTTTTATTCGCATTACCAAACTGTTCAGTTGGTGGAGACCAGGAACCTAACCATCTTTCTCCAGTTATAAAAGGATGATGAATAGCTTCATATGGTGTCCAACGCTCAAGTGGACTAATATTCAAAACACCTTTGAGAAAATGGATTAAACATGACCTTTCTTGCATCTCAATATCAATTAAATCTTCTGTCATATTTTTCTTTGGCAATCTATAATTTAAAATTATATCATCGAGTTTGGTATCACTAAAATATTGTTTTGGCGCTGATTCATTTAAGTTAAATTCCTTATTAAATTCATCGAGTGTTTTCAATCTATAAGTAGATCTTCCATTTCCTAGCCTATTAGGTAATTTAACAACATAATTTGATGATTTTTTTTCAACCATCATCCATGATGGCGGCATACCAAATGTTTCAACAATTCTAACAAGCTGTTCAAATTCTGTTACACCGGGAAATAATGGTAAACCTAAAAATAATTCAGCAACTATACATCCAAATGACCACATATCAACAGGGGTAGAATATTCTACACCTAAAATAACTTCAGGAGATCTATAAAATCTTGATTGAACATATGTGTATATTGTTTGCCTTTCCTGACATGCACTGCCAAAATCAATTATTTTCAAATTTGGTTTATTTAACGTTGTTAACAGAATATTCTCTGGTTTTAAGTCACAATGAATTAATTTAATATCTTTTAGTGCACATAGTGATTCAAGAATTTGAACTGCAAAATTTTTAATAAGTTTTATTTTTAAACCATGATGATGGTTTTGTTTGATTAATTCATATAAGTTTGAACTTAATAAATCAAATACTAAGCATAAATGATATTTATGCATGAATTTATCTTTTAAATGAACAAAATACTTTGCATATTTTGGATCAACTTTTTTAGTTAAATATTCTAAAATATTACCTTCAGCAATTGATTGTTGTAAACATTCTTGTCTTGCCTTAACAACTTTAACGGCAACAATTTCTTGAGTTTTCAAATTCTGACATTTAACAACTTGGCCAAAAGTACCCTGACCTAATATATCTAAAACTAAATACTTTTTATTTTCTTCTGTACCTAAAATATCATTAACATAGAGAATATAATCGTAAGATTCGTTATCATAACCATTATTATGAAACGGTTTATTATTTTTCGTTAAAACTCTCCTTGGATTCTTTGACTTTCGATAATCGAATTCAGGAACGCATAACGAATATGATAGACTTAAATCAACTGTTAATGCCCTCAAAGGTGAAACAAATTCTTGTGAAGAACAAACCCTACGATATTTAGGTTTTTCATGAATAGTTGGGTGCAAGTCATTAATTGAATTAACCTTAGTAAATTTTGGTGGTCTTTTAACAGGTAAAAGAAAATTTTCTTTATATTGAAACTTATTATTACCATCAGTATTGTAAGGCAAATCATATTGTAATTGAGATAACTGGTTGTTCTCAACCGCTCCTAAACCATTTTCAATGTCATAATAATCTTTAACTAAATGATTATCCTCAGAATAAAACCCAGGTATGGCATTATATTTTTCGTCGTATATAAAATTATCCTTTATCTCATCAACTGACGTCATACTTACATCTGATGGTTGTCCAGTAATATTATTTAATGTAGTATTCATTGAATCAATCGGATAATAAACATTTGGACCCGTACTCTGATGGTATACTGCGGCCACACTTTCTCTTCTTAAAGGATTGAAAACGTTCTTATTATTATCATTAAAAGTGTTATTATTCAAGTAAGGCGGATGAGCAGGATTTTCTGCTCTTAAAGGTGGAATAATCTGTTGTTGTTGACTTTCTAAGACATATTTTGGTCTAGCCGTAAAAGCTTTTATTGAATTTGGTTCATATTGCTGAGATAAACGACGATACAAAAAATCAGATGGTATTTGCTGCTGAGAGGCAGAGTATTCTTGTTTTTGTTGTAAATGATTTGATTGTTGTTGTTGCTGCTGTTGCTGCTGATATGGTTGAGATTGTTGAAAATCAGGATTACGTGATTCGTAAGTCGTTGGTAATGTCATGTTAAATTTAGATTTTGAAATAGCAATCGAATTACTGCGTAAATTATGATGAGGTAAATAATGTGGGGATGTATCGTTTGTAATAGTAGAAAGTTTCAAATTTTGTCCATTCGTCGGCAACCTATTCGGACTTACACTCAATTTAGGTGAATTAATTGTATAAGTATTTGAAAATTGAGGTATCCCAGCAATTGAATGCATCCTATTTTGAGATTGCATTTGTAAACTTGGATTAGAGTTTGAATTTGGATCTGTTGGTGACAGTTGATTATCACAATTAGTAAAACCCCAGATGTTTTTAAATAAAGGTTTTTCAGGAGAAGAATTGGTTGAAGTGTAAGGCTGCTGATTTAAGGGGTAGGAAATCTGACTATTATCATTAATATTTGTACCATTTGGGGATATCGGCGCAGATGATGGAGAAGATGGGTGAATACTTGATAATGAAGGCAGCCTTTGTATACGTGTAGATAATCTCCTGTTTAGACCTAATCTTTGTAATGCTGGATCAGATGGCTGCGTTATAGCAGATTGTTGCCAAGCAAGTAAAGAATTTTGATGAGCTGGTAATAACATCCGATTGGTCTGTTGTTGAACCTGTTGATGATGGGCTAGATATTGTTGTTGTGATGGTGATGGCTGTTGAAAATTATTGATTTGATGAGAATCTTGACTGCGCAAAGATTCATCTTCATTATAAGTATTATTATTAGTATTATTATTAGCTGATTGGGAGGATAAATTCTGTTTTTCAAGCAAATTATTTTGTGGTCGTATCATCATGAATTATGGGTATTTTATTGATAGATTAAATTATTGGAACAAATAGCAAAAATTAGAAATAAAATTAAAATTAATAGATGTTTAAATTAAGAAATGAAGTAAAATTAAGGATAGTAATAGATAAGATGTTGAAAAGTAAAGCAATTTAAATGATGGGTATATACTATTGTATTATAATATAACAATTATATGTAAACGTAAAGATTAATAATGGAGTTAATTGCTTTAAACGTGTAGTAAAATCACTTTAAAATGATGGGCGAACCTAAAAAGTATAATGCTGAAGATTAAACAGATTTTTGGTATATATCAATATTAAACAATTATTTCTGATATGAATAAACATTCAATATATGGGCAGTGTTGTTTTGCGTTTGATAACTAGTTAACCTGTGGAAGAAACGGGGGTGGTTGAAAAGGAAGGGAACAAAAGCAACCGTCTAAAGTTAATTATTGGCCTCTTATAAATATATGTCTAAGAGATTTTTGTAGTTACCAGATCAAGAAAATAAAAAATTCAAAGATATAAAATAAAATTGAAATAACAATTTAGTGCCATCAAAATCTAAATGATGAGATTGTTTCTTAATAACTCTTGCCACTCACATATGGAAAACCGAAACTAATTTGTAGAACGATACATTGTATACATTAGTTTAGATTCACGAATAATGGGAGAGGTTTCCTATCCAAATGCGGAAATTCGGTCAATAGACAAAAAATAAGCGCCGATCGACCCCTTAATAAAACCAAACATGAATTTTGTTTGTATTGAGTAGTGAGTTTCACCATGTCATTATAGAATTTTTGTATTATATTATAATATTAGTATTAGTATTAGTATTAGTATTAATATATTGTTCAAATTAAGTATTAAATCTTTTATATAGACAAAAGAAGGAAAAAGAAGAAAACGATAAGATAAAGGGAAAAATGTAAAATACAATATTTAAATCATACAAAATTAATCAACTTCTTGAGTGACTGAGAATTTTGCTAATTTAGATGCAGCTCTTAATCTACGACCGAAGAAGTAGAAAATGTAAACTAATGCAACAATACCAATAGAAATGAAACCTAAAGTTGCCATTGCCCAAGTGGTTGACATATTTGCAAACATTGCAACACCGGCATGAGCTAAAGCTGCTGCAATACCAAATGATGGAATACAGAAAGCTGCAATTGCTGAATTACTTAAACCGGCAGCAGAATAAGAATCGATAATATAACTTAACATTGCTAACCAAAGTAATGGATCTGCAATACCTAAAACAAAACCAGCCATAATTGGTGACCAATAATTAACTGAACCATCAGAAGTAAAAGCAAACCAGAATAAACCAAGTGGGAAACCCCAAACAGTAACTAATGAAATTAAAAATCTAGCTTCAGGTCTTGCAATACCATTGTTCTTTAATCTATCCCTCTTAAATAACCAAGTTTGAACTGGTTGTAATAAAATAACGAATGCAACAGCAACAACAAAATTTAAATAAGTACATTCAGCTGCAATTGGAGTTAAATTATTATTAATAACAAAAACATCATAAATACCATCTAAGTAAAGGAATAAAATACCATAAGCAAAACCATTATAAAGTGCCATAAAAATAATGATTGGTTCTGTAACCATCATCTTTAAAGCTTGGAAAGCAATAAATCTAATTTCTTGTAAAACATTAACCTTATTAACAATGACAGCTTCATCGCCTTCCTGGGTTAATTTTTGTTCATAGATAATTTCATAAGATGGTTTTTTTAATGTTAAGATTTCTCTGAAATACTTAAATTCTCTAAGGATAATATTTGGAACATTTTCACCTTCAGTTGCTGTTCTTTCTTGAATAACAATTCTTGGTAAAGTTTCTGGAACAAAACATAAAGCGAAAACAAACACTGCACCAATAATAATATTAATAATGAAAATCCATTTAAAACCTAAACTACTTCTTTCCATGATTGCTTCACCAACAATACCACCAATTGATGGACCAGCATTTGCAGAAAAAACGAATAAAGACATTGGTTGAGAAGCTTCATCGGAATCACAGAAAAGATCACCAATTGTACCAGCAACATTTGATAAAGCAGTTGAACCACATAAACCTATAATAAACATAAAAATTGCAAGCATTGGCATATTTAATGGGAAAGCACAACCAAAATTAAAAATAACATAAAAAGCAATTGAGAAAACATAAATCCATTTTCTACCACCTAAATCAGATAATGGACCCATAAATGCAGGACCAACTGCAGTACCAATAATGAATAAAGATTGACCTAAAGTTGAAACTTGGGCGTTAACACCGAATTTTTCTTGAACGTAATATTCTGCAGCAACATAGGAAGTTGAAGTTAAAGTAACAAAGACTTGCAATGAACAATAAGCAATAACAATTCCATATTTTTTCTTCCAATCCCAATGATATGGATGATAAGGATTATCAATAGAAAATGGTACACTTGCTTCAATTGGATTTGAAGTAATATCACATAAAGTTAATGGTTTAGAAGTAACTGGTTCTAATGGTGTTGCATTAATTGGTTGTGAAGCAACCGATACCTTTTCTGCAGCAGATGAGTCAGACATAGTTCAAATTGATGATATATGAATTGAGTTGAACTTATAGAGAGCTGCTAAAAGAATAGAGAAGAGAAAAGGAATAAATACAATAAATAAAAAGAAGAAGAAAAATAAATATAAACTAATGAAAACCCAACAAGGAGAAATATAAATTTGATAAATGTGGAAATTGTACAAGATATATAAATAGGCCAAAAAGATAAAAAACCGTTAATAAAAATTTCAGATGAAGTTACGATTATAATTGACTGCAACTGAAATAAATGAAATAATTGATAACGTTTGATGCACACTAGAAAAAGAAAAGTAGAAGTTAATAAGTTAATTAAACAATATAAAAATTAATAAGTCGGACAATGAAAAATTTTTTTTTTGTTAATTAAGTTATTTTTTTTTTTTTTAACTTTCTAACTTCCTCAATTTCTTGTAAATTAATTTTGATTTGCTATCACGATATAACACACTGTTTAAAAATTCTACTAAGTTAAATCAATATCTATTATATTCTTTCATAAGTCCCTTTACATTTAAAAATAAATAATTCTTGGAGTTTATTCGGATATCTCCTGTGATCCCTGTCAAGGGCCGTCAGTAAATAGGCAGCTATGGTTAATAAAAGAAGATAAGACAAATTCAGCATCTTATAGTTATCAAATCCAAAACCGGAAACGAGACCGGAAACACAATAAATTATACGCTTTCCACGGCAAGCACATATATAAGAATTGAAAAATAAATTACCTGGCCGCGGTCATTACCGCGGCAGATTGAATTTTGTATACAAATTATTAGATGTTTTTCCGCGGATAAAAAGGAGTCAAAAACAGTAATTGACTAATTTGATGAATGCCGCACAATAATTTATAAGCTTTAAACTTTCTTAATAAGCAATATTAATGTGGTTTCATAATTTTGCTGCCATATTCAGTCGATCGACTCAACTATTATTATTTTTTTTTTTGGTGCATCAGCAGATCACCTTATAGCATTAATTATTTCCTATTTGAGAGTTTCTTAAGTTCGAAGCTCCTTTTAATATTTTAACTTTAAAATAACTTTGCTTTAATTTACGTAGTTTCGTTTTATACCCCAAGAACCTCTGTTTATATTAAATATATATATACTGTCACTTTCTTTTTGTTTTCTGTAAAATGTTTGCTTTACTTTTTAAATAGCAATGCTTCTTACTCAAGCGCTTATCTGATTAATCAGACTTGTTTGATACTATTTTTACGCAAAAAAATTCCTAAACCTTCATACACCGACTAATTTATATATCCGCTGGGAACTTTTAACTTATATACATATATAAACCATCTCAAATAAATTAAAACAGCATGCTTATAATTATTAGATCGGTATATATATATATGCTAATTTAATCTAACAGTCTTGGTTCAATGTAGAAAAAAACAATTCCGTCGGGATTAAAAAGGATTTTTTTTTTATCCTTTATCGCGAATTTTATGTCAAACGTTTTTTCATTCAATTGACAATAATAAATAATTTTTTGATAATATCTCCTGTATAATAATGTAGAAAATTTACGTCAAAAAATTTTGTTTATCTGGTTATATATATATATATATATATATTAAGGAATGTTTAATTAATAATATAAACCCTTAAAAATTGTTTTCAATAACGTTAATATTAATTTGATTGTTTTTATTGCTGTTTCAATTATAGTTTAATTATTCTTTATTCATACATTTATACGAAATTTCCGACGGGATTATATCGTTTTATTAAAAGAATAAATTAATTTAATATCTTCTGATTTAAATATTTAAATCACCTTGAATCCATTTAAATTTTAGAAGGGAAATATATATATATTGCATTAATACAAAAACAAAAATAACACAACAAAAAAAATACGAAGCTTTACCATTCAAATTAATCTGAGAAAAAATGACACAGGATACATTGACCACTAAAGATTTACAAAACCATAAAATTGATATTAGATTACAAGTTTGGAATGAATTGCGTAAAGTTGCATTACCTGATTCAAGATTTCATTGGGATTTTGCTGAATTTATAGCGGATTTTGAAGGTTCAAATAATTGTACAAATATGATTTTAAATAGTGCTTTTTTTCAAGCTTTAATTAAGACAAATGATAATAACAAAAATAACTTAATTTTTGTTACACCTGATAACTGTTTAGAATCTTTACGTTATGAATTATTGAAAAACAATATTCCATTTTTAATGACAACTTATGGAATTCGTCGAGGTTTTTATATTGTTGATCCGAAAAAGATTAATAAAGATTTATATTTATATGCATCTACATTAGATGGTATGGAAAAATTAGCAAAACATGTGACATTAAAAGATTTAAAAGATCTAAATATTTTCGTAACATTAATGATAACTGGTACTGGTGCAATTAATGATAAAGGTATAAGGTTTGGAAAAGGTCATGGATATTTTGATTTAGAATGGGCAATGTTATCAATGATTAATTGTATTGATGTGAATAAAACAAAATGTTTAGCGGTTGTTCATGATTGTCAACTGTTGGAAGGAATTGAATTAAAACCTGAAATTTTTGATACAGTTTGTGATTATGTTGTAACAAATTCTAAGATAATTGAAGTTGAAAGTGCAAAAAAGCCAAATTGTGGAGTTTTATGGGATATGTTATCACCAGGTATGATGGAAAATATTGAACCATTATCTGAATTGTATGCAATGACCAATTAATTAAGCTTTTTGTTTACTTCTTTGCATTCTTGTTTTACGATCCTTTTGTTTTGGTCAAACTTATTTTGTAATATTTATAAAACTATAGATAAATGATGGGGTAAAAACTACATAGAATATAAATATGAAAATGAAATAGACATTATAATAGAAAAAAATGGAGATTTAAACTTTAAAAAGTGTGGGTTTTAAATTGTCATAGCATATATATCTGTAAACACAAATGACAGATGCCTGTAGAATTTGACATGAATTCATCCCATGCAAGTTTTAAATTGTAATAATAATATTAAGGCTGGATAATTCAAAGGATTGCAAAAATCGATAATAGATTAATATGTATAATTAATATCAGAAAAACAAAATTCAATACATGCAGATTTCATGTATTATGATGGAAGCTATATAGAGTCTAAATTCGAGCTTCCGATATTAGAGTGGGATATGATTAAAATTTTGAAATAAATTCCTATGTAAGTCCGTCAATTGTCCGTGAAAATTTCTTATGCACGGTTGAGGTCCCCCCTGATTTTACTATTTTGACAGACAACTCCGCATTATTATTATAAAAGAGACTATTACTTTTTGTATTTACTATTAATTTAATAAATTATTATGATAGAAAACCTTGAACGAGTGTTTGACGGATAAACTTGGAATTCCTATCATAAACAACAACTGCGATGGGCAGTGCAAAACTAATTTGTTTTTCCATATAAAATTTTTCACTCGGCGATAAGTTTATAATAGGGGTTTAATATAAGGTTAGCTTTTATTGAAGAATTTAAAGGGTTTAAATGGCTTATGTTGTATCGATCTGTTGATTCAGTTGATAAATGTAAAGAATTTGGATATTTTACTGTAAATTGTTTTTTCTCCGTTTGCCCAGATGTGGTGTCTCGATACTAAGTTGTAATGTCGGTCTGGAATTAGTTATAAAGAGATGAAGGGTGGGAGCCAAAATATAGGGTTGGTTGAAGAACAAAATAATGATTACTCTATTAGGGCGTTTTGCGTGGGCATACTTGATTTTTGCGCTTAGACATTAATTTAAGTGGATTTACTATGGAGAATGATTTACTTACACAAAATGTTATATTTGCGGAGAAATGGGGGGTAGTTGGAGTATCACAATATGATAATGATTATACTAGTTAAATCAAGTTGAGCTTGAATTTCATTTGTTTGGTATTTAAAGTCAAATAGTTCCGATTATTTTAAACTCCATTTTGTCATTTGCCGTGCATATAAAAATTTTACATTATTTTATTATTTTTATTATTATTACTATATCAAATAATACTTTATCAATAAATATATCGACAAAAGGTATAACAATATAAATAAAAATGTCATCTGAACAATTAAAGGGTAATTTCGAACATCATGAACTCATCGAAGAAACTCACAAACAAATTCCTTATTCTCAAGTTCAAGTCTCGGAAGAATATGTGATTATGGACAATAAAAAATTTTTAAAATCTGACTTAATGAAGGCGTTTGGTGGTCAAATGAACCCTGGTTGGGCAGTACCATCTATTCATAAATTTGGTAATCCAGCTCCATTAGGTTTAAGTGCTTTTGCTTTTTGTACTTTTGTTACTTCATTAATTGATTGCGGTGCAAAGGGTATTAAAAATGAACAAGTTATTACAGGTGCTGCAATGTTTTATGGTGGTTTTATTCAATTCGTTGCCGGTTTATGGGAAATTTCATTAGAAAATGCATTTGGTGGTTTAGCTTTTTGTTCATTTGGTGGTTATTGGATGGCATCAGCTTCATTTCATATTCCATGGTTTAACTCAACTGCTTCATATACAACTGTTCAAGAATTGAATAATGCAATGGGTCTTTATTATTTAGGTTGGGTTATGCTTACGATTATTTTAGTCGCTTGTACAATTAAATCCACGGTTCTGTTTTTCACTTTATTTATATTAGTTTTCTTAAGATTATTGATGTTATCATTAAGTAGATTTTATGATTCAGAACACATTTTAAAAGCTGCCGGTGTTTTTGGTGTTTTAGCTGCCGTTTTAGCGTGGTATCATGCTTATGCTGGTTTAGCGACTAAACAAAATTCATACTATGTTGTTGAATCAGTACCAATGCCAATTTTACCACGTAAGAAGAAAGAATATTCAGATAACACTAGTTCTGATTTAGAAGGTTCAAGTGTTTAATTGTCTTTTTTTTTAACTAAATTTCATGTCGTTTTTTTATTATTGCATCAATTTTTAATTCTTTAACATGTTTTCTTTTTGTATTAAAAACTATTTTTATGATGATCTACTGTCGATTTAAACATACTCCGTACATATGCTACATTTAATCTCCGTAAACCCTTAAGAGCATTAAACATATGTTTAATAATGAAAAGTTAAAATTTGTTTTTCAGTGGGATGGGTTGGGATTATTCGATGGTTTTCAAGGGATGAAAATTCGAAAGTCAATTTTTTTGCGGTTTTATGGCGGCTCTGCTACAATGGTAGCAAATATAACTATATATTAAACCTGTTTGTTGTTTCTTGCAAATTATTCACAATAAGTAAGTGTATATTATATTATACTATGTCAGACGTAGATTTCGTATGAATAAGCTTGATATTACATTTTACTGGAATTTGTTTATACTAACTGAGTACTTAGTCATGATTAATTGACACAACTTCAACTAATTTGAAAATTTAGGCGTTAGCTTTAATTTTGCGTAAGAAAAAATACGAATCGAAAAATAACATATATATCACAATTATAGATTATATTGCCTTGTTAAAAAATGAAGTTACTCAAAAATATTCCAAAAATGAAATGGAATTCATTGAAACTCAGAGCTCAGTAGACGAAGTTTCAAAAAATTCTCAGAATCTATTTGATCGTGATAATAATATGGTCAATATTGAACCTTTTGATGTAATTGAAATGACTCAAACTGTTGCTGATTTTAACTTGAAGTCACAAGTTCCACATAACTTAAATGATTGCGATATTGGTCAATGTATCAGAATGCAATCTATAGAAAAAGTTAACAATAGAAATTCAGGGCTTACAATGTCAAAAATTCAAAATATAGTAGAAAAAGAAAGACAAATTTTCACTTCTTTAGAAGCTAATAATAAAAATAGAGAAATTGTTCCAAAAGATATTAGAGGAAGTTTTAGTGATGTGAAGGCTCAAACTGTTAAATCTGCAGAACATTCCCAAAGCATGGAAAAGGAATGTATTGCTGTTGAGAGTAAAGAAAGTGAAATAGTAAATCAGGTAATCGAAAATGCACGAACTGAGAAAATGGAAGTTCTAGAATCAAATATAACTGAAATTAATGGAACCTCAAAACCAACAGAAGTTTATACAAATATAAATAAAAAAATGCTTGAAGTCAAAAGATTGCTATTAATGATGAACAAAGAACATGGAGTGACATACTTCAAACTTAAAAAACAACTTATCGGAATCTTTAATATCTTAGAACAATTATCTTTATTAAATCATCAATTTACGGATAAAAATCAACTCTCAAGCTCATTTTTAAAATTATTCATTAAAATATTTGAATGCCCGACATTAAATAATGATAAGTTACATGAGGTATTTAAACTTGCAATCAACTGCTATATTTTGAATTTTGAAAACTTTACAAAAGCAGATAAATTTCAATATAATTTAATTTTTCAGTTAATTTTTGATTTGATCAAAATAAATTCTTCAACAAAAATTAAAAACGTTTTTGGTAGGAGTTATTTAGTTAGATTTGCAAGTCATAAAATCAAAAATCAGTTAACGACAATAAAGGATGGAAACCATTTACAAATTTTATTACATTATTTCATTCAATTATTATTTTTAACAATCAAATCGAAATTTGCAAAGGTTAAGTTTGCAGAAAAGCAGTTTTTTTTTGAGAATTGTAGGAAATTAATGGCATTTCTAGTTGTTAATGGAAATGCAGAACTATTAAAAAATTTTCATTTAAGTAGAAAACGATTACTTGATCAAGAGCGGACAAAAAACAAGAAAAGTGCTGAAAGAGCTGTAAAGTAAATTAAGTAGAAGCAATATTAAATAAAATTTTAGATAAATATACTAATTATTTTGATTTAGCATCATTTCTGACTAAATCGAAATATGGATGCAACATTGCTTCCTTTGCTGTTAATCTCTCTTGATGATCATAACGCAAGACTTTATCAATCAAATCTAATACTTCGTCACAAATCAAATGGTTATTATTTGGATTGATAAATCTTGTCCAAGGTCTTCTGGTATAATGGCCTAAATCTTCATATTCTGGACCTAAAGTTAAATTATATTTTTTCAAATATTTATATAAATCATCAGTACCTAAAACACGAGCAATTTGAACTAATTGATCTGTATTTGATTTACCATGAAAAAATGGTTCTCTTCGGAAAACTATTGAAGCAATAGTTGCACCAAAAGACCATAAATCTAATGAATAATCATAATATCTAAAATCAACTAATAATTCAGGCCCTTTAAAATATCTAGATGCAACTCTAACATTATATTCTGTACCGGGATGATAAAACTCAGCTAATCCCCAATCAATCAATTTCAATTTTTTTATTGAATGATCAATCATTATATTATGTGGTTTAACATCTCTATGCATTATACCCATTGAATGAGCAAAATCTAAAGCTTCTAAAACTTGAAACATATAAAATCTTATATCATAATCTGTAAATGTTGGATATAACGAACGAAATTCTAAATTATTAACATGTTCAAATATAAGTGCAGACATTTTACTTGATGGTTCTCTTACTATATCATATAACTGAATTATATGTGGACCACCTGATAAATTTTGTAAAATTTTTATTTCTCTTTTAATTTTCTTTCTTTTAATAGGTTTTAATGCCTTTATAATAACCCTTTTACCTGAGGGCAGTGCATAACCATCGAAAACTTCACTATATTTACCCCTACCGACTTTATCACCTATTTCATAATTAGTTTGAACTCCCCAAATAATTGAAATATTTTCATAATCCCAATATTCTTGTGGTTTATTTTCATTCACATCAGCGTAGACCCTGGAAATAGTTGTTGACATTATTGCATGAATTTGTTTGTCAAAAGGTAATTTCAGGAATATTTAGATGATAAATTCTTCTTTAAAGTTTTTCCAGTCCTTAGTTTACACAGTTTTTTTTCTCTCTAAACAATTCATGTCGAGAATTGAAAATTAAGAATTTCTATTTTTTATTCTCTCCGCCGATTAAAATCAACATCAGAAAACAACATCTACTTTTTAAAGCGAAATCAGTTTTTTTATTTTTATATAAGTATATTACATAGTAAGTAACTCATAAATTAATAATAATTACCAAGAAGAGTAAATGTACATATATATATATCATAAATATATATATATATGTGAATGTTATACCATAACGAAATTCATCATAATTAAAAATTCATAATTACTAATTCTAAAGATTTTCAAATTTTTGAATCAAATTTTCTTGTCTTTCTCTATCAGCATGCCTTTGTTCTAAAGCATCTAAAGATCTAATATCACCTAAAATATCTTTTGTTTTGCCAAAATAAACTTCCTGTAACATATTTCTTAATTGAGTTTCAACGTCTTCAATTAAGGAACCAATATTTGCAACATGACTTGCAGAATCTTTAAAAGACATTTCCTTTTCTGTTTGTCTTGTTAAATTCCCACTTAAATAAGTATTATCTTTTAAAGATCCTGATAAATCTAAAATAATTGTTGATGTTAATCTATAAATTGAAATTGAATCTGATTTATTTTCAATCTCGAAAACATGTATTGAATCCCAACTTGAATATTCATCAACAGTTTTCTTTAATAATACAACACCATCAAATCCAATTTGACCATCAATTGAAGCGTCATCATCTTCTTTATCCCATAAATAAACACTTGAAATACCACCTTCATAATATAAATCTCTATAAATATCAAAAGAATCATTTGCAAATAATTCTAATTCTCTTAAATGATTACTTGGTTTTGGTGCATCATCATCAACAATGTCATTTCCAACATACTCATTACTAAATGGAGAACGATATGAATCAGCATCACGATTATAATCACAACATAAGAATGATTTACCAGTTTTATTACATTTTAAAGTTTTCAATGGTGTATCAACACTTGCAAGTAAATCACTTGCAAGTTCTGGTTGTAATCTGCAAATATTTGAAAGATTTGAACTTATTGATTTTGGATCAAGACGACGTAAAATATCGAGTGAAGCATCATAGGCTTGGTCAGACTATATAAGAACTGGGGATGTTTTAAATATTATTTTGTTAGTAATTGGTTCATAAAAAAATAAAAGAACAATAACAAAATATTGCATCTACTCACCATTATGGAATTTATATTTATGCAATTGAATTAATATCAAACCCAATTAAACAATATATTGGACGAAAGTTATATAATTATGTAGTTCTAATACATTTACGTGTGCAACTATTGTAATATAATATAGAATAGAATCATGCCGCCATTTATTTAATTCTGAATTTGAATTGAGCGAGTAACTTGTATTATATTTTTAGTTTATTAAGAATAGGATCAATTGATTTGCTGATCTTATTTTAAACACGTTGAAAATCATAGTTTTTTCTGTTAGAACTTAATTAATTCAATTTTCAAAGCTCAATTTATTAAAGGAATACATAAATTATTATTTCTCTAATGCTTGAAAGTTTACTTACTCAATATTTACCAACCACTCCAGGTTATTTACCAAAATGGATTTTTTTCATTTCAGTTGTTGCAATTTTCAATTCTGTTCAATCATATACCAATTTATCTTTAACGAAGAAAGTTTATGCTAATAAACCTGAAGAAGTTACAAATTTAAGTGCACGTACTTTTGGTACTTGGACATTAGTTTCTTCAATTATTCGTGCTTATGCTGCTTACAATATTACTAATGTTCATGTTTACAATTTATGTATAATTTCATATGTTATTGCATTATGGCATTTTGGCAGTGAGTGGTTAATTTACAAAACATGTAAGTTCGATAAAGGTTTGTTTGGTCCTTTAATCGTTTCAACTTTATCAATTACTTGGATGTTTTTACAAAAAGATTATTATACAGGTTTAATTAATTAATAAATGAATAATGAGAAAATTTTATAAAATTCTTTATATAATAATGTATATAAAATGTTAATGATATATGTTTCAAAAACATACTACAAACAAAAGCAAATAAATAGATATATTTATGATGTGTATATATATGTGAGTGTATATATCATTTAAGAATGTTAGAAAAGAAAAATAGAGAAAAAGAATTACATTATATAATCGAAAACTAATTATTCTTTAATGATGTACTAAAAGTTCATTATCCAATGCAAAATGTTTAATTTTAGTTTTAATTTTTCGTAGGATCATGAAGTTTTAGTACATCAACAGCTGGACCTAATAATCTTTGGAATCCACTTTTATTTAAACAAACGGCTTTTAAAGGAGTAACAGCTCTAACTGTTGCTTGTCTTGGAGAATCATATAATAATGCTAATTCACCAAAATAATCACCCTTTTTTAAAGTCGTTACAACACCTTGACCATTTTTAATAACTTCAGCAATACCATCTTCAATAAAATAAAAATTTTCACCAGCTTCACCTTCAGTAACAACATTTTCACCTGATTTAAAGTTTTGTGTATTAAGTGCATCAGCTAATTTACTTCTTTCATAACTTGATAAAGATTGTAAAACTGGAACTTCTTTAAGGAAATTTTCATATAAACTTCTCTTTTTAGCTGTACCTTCTAATAAAATTCTACGGAAAGTCATTCTATCTAATGCCCATAATATACAATCTGATTTTGCAATAACTGTTGCCGCTCTTGGAGAATTATACATTAAAGCTAATTCACCAAATGATGAACCATCAGATGAAGTTGTAACAATTTTATCATTAACTAAATAATCAACTGTACCTTTTTCAACAACATAAAAAAAATCACCTTCATCACCTTGTTTAATAATTTCAGTACCTTTTGGAATTCTTTTTTCTTCTAATGCAAATATAATTGTACGTAAAGATTCATCATCTAATTGATTAAATAAAAAATTCTTCATAACTGATGCATTTAACCTTGTCAATTGATCATGAGATAATTGATGAACTGGTGGTTTCCAATTATCATTACTAAAATTATTTGGATTTAAAGCTTCAGCTGAAACACTAGTTCTTCTATTTGCATTAAATTTTAAAGTTGTATGAGAATCAATTGGTAAATTATTATTATTAGTAGTAGTATTTGTGATGGTAGTATTAGTAGTGGTATCTAGGGGAGAATTTAATGTTGGGTTATATTTTGAATTAAAGAAACCAAAAGAATCAGTTTTTTGTTTTATTGGTTGAATAGGATCAGATTTCCCTTCATCAATTGTATGAATCGGATTTGAAATTATAGCGGTTGGATCATCCGGATGTTTTGCTGATGGATCTAATGGATCAGAAGATGGGTCAAAAGAATTTTTGAAAGATGGGAATCCTGACATTCTTAATTGCAATTGATAAATTAAATAGTCACAATGATATTATTATAGTAAAGTTATATATTATAGAATTATAAACTATAAATTAATTAAATACGTATAAATTAAAATAAAGCTGAGCAATAAAGATGAAAGTGATAACGAACGCCGAACGCCCTCTTATTATTATTACGATTGTTTCAGTTATTACTGTTATTAATAAATTAATCAAGTCAGTTGTAATAAATAATTAATCTGTTGTGGCGGTTGGTTGTAATAATAATAAAACATACAACTTTACAATATGTTGTGATAGGTGCACTGATGTTTTGATATTATTTATAGATTATATAGACTACATACTGCTATATATATACATATATCCTTTAACCGTTCCTCGGCTACCATCGCTTACAAAAAAGTTGTTTAATAAATACAATTTCCCAATTAAGCTAATCGAAAAGATAAAATAATCTAATCAGTCCCCTAACGTTTAGAGCGAGCTATCAACTGCCGTTAGCTGCTGATAAATTTGTTGCTATATGTTTTTCATCTCCAAACATCTACTGTAAAATAGTGAAAATTATTCCAGTTTTATTATATTGATATCTTCACATTAAAACAAGCAAAATATGGATTTTCACTCTGTTTAATAATCAGGTATAAATATAAAGGATTTTCTCCCCTTTTTTTTCCTTTTTTTCTTCAAACTTTAATTATAGTTGCTATTTGCTTACTATTTAGTTTTCTTTCATTTTTTTTTTTATATTATTATATTTCTTTAAGTAAAAAATATTATATAAATATACAATAATAAAAATTTTTTTATCAACAAAAACGATGACTATTGATTGGACAACCTATCTCAGTGATGAAGCAAAATTAAGAAAAGATTCCGTTATGGCAATACCAAAAGGTGATGACGTCATATCATTAGCATTGGGTTTACCAAGTCCTGATTGTTTCCCTTTAAAAGGTATTAAATTAGATGTTGAATCTCCGAATTCTAATTTTTTAAAAACTGAAACAATTCAAAGAAATATTATAGAACATCCTGATGAAATTATTTCATCATGTCAATATATGTCATCAAGTGGTATACATGAATTTAATAATTGGGTTGAAAATTATATTGAAAAATATTTTAAACCAAATTATAATAATTGGGATTTTTTAATTCAATCAGGTGCAACTCAATCATTAGATGCAATTTTTAGAATGTTAGTTAATCCAAATAAAGATACAATTTTATGTGAAAATTTAACTTATTCATGCTTTTTAGAAACTTGTATACCATTTAGAGTTAACCTTTTCTCTGTTGAAATGGATGAATTTGGTATTATACCTGAAAAATTAGATTTTTTATTAAATAATTGGTTAATTAATGAAAAAACTAAAAATTTAAATAAACCAAAAATTTTTTATTTAGTTCCAACTGGTCATAATCCAACTGGTATAACGTTATCAACTGAAAGAAGAATTGAAATTGTAAATATTGCAAATAAACATGATTTAATTATAATTGAAGATGATCCTTATTATCATTTACAATTAGATAATAATCCAATTCATATTCCTTCTTTATTAAAATTTGATACTCAAGGTAGAGTAATTAGAATTGATTCTTTTTCAAAAATGTTAATGCCAGGTTTAAGAGTTTCAATTGTTACTTGTAATAGATTATTTATTAAAAATCTTTCGATGCATAATGAATTATCAATTCATTCAGCTTCAGCAAATTCTCAATTAATTTTACAAATGATTTTTAATCAATGGGGTAATGATGGTTTTGAATCCTGGTTAAAACATTTACAATCTTTATACTTAAAAAGGAGAAATATTTTATTAAATGCTTTTGATAAATTTTTACCAAAAGATTTAGTTAATTATAATAGACCAAATTATGGTATGTTTATCTGGATTAATGCAAATATGAATAAATTTAAAAAACTTGAAAATTCAAAATTAAATGATTTTCAATGGGCAGAATTTATTGAAAATGAAATTTATAAAGTTGCTTCGGAAAAATACAAAGTTATTTTAACCAAAGGGCATTGGTTTATGAAAGATAAAAATTCTTTAATTGCTGGTTTTCGTGCAACTTATTCATTTGTTGATGAAGATAAAATGATTAAAGGTGCAGAATTATTCGGTAAAGCAGTTGAAGATGTTTATAAAAGTCTATACAATTGATATACTATTCTATTCCATTCTATTCTATTTTACTCTTTTTTATTTTATTTTATTTTGTTTTGTTTTGTTTTGTGTTTTTGTTTTGTTTTACTTTATTCCGTTTTATTATTATCTAATGTTTGTATTTTTTTAAATAATTAAAGCTACAGTTGTTATACAAAATTAAAATGTTTAAATATTCAGTAATATAGTGTAGCATATAGCAAATATAAATAAAGACAGAACTGAACTAATTGATTTAGCCTGCGAATTTTTTTTTCTTTTTTTTTTTCTTCGCTCTCGGAGGTTTTCAATTTTATTGTTGATTGCTGTTGTTGTTACAGGCAGGTTGTAGATAGATGATGACAGGTTTACAAAAGCCCTATTTTTAATTGCCACGTAAGTTTCACAATTTTCAATCTTTAATTCTTTTTCTTAAATTCTTTCCCTTAAATTCTTTTTCTTAATTCTTGTTCCTCAATTCTTTTTCTTCAATTCTTTTTCCTCAATTCTTTTGAAAAGTCTCTGAAGATAAACAGCAATGAGATTCTCAACTTCTGCAATCTATACTATTGCATTGGCTCTTGCAGTACAAGCTGCAAGTTTAAATTATAAACCTTATGAAGGCACATTATCTGATGATTCATTCTTTGAACAATTTGACCTTGACAATAATTGGAAATCAAAATGGGTTCCATCAGCTGCGATGAAAGACGATAAATTATCATATGTTGGAGAATGGAATGTTGAAGAAGCTATAGTTTTACCAGGTATAAAAAATGATAAAGGTTTAGTTGCAAAATCTGAAGCTTCATTACATGCAATTAGTTTAAAATTACCTCAAATTTTCAATAATTCAAATAATTCATTAGTCTTACAATATGAAGTTAAATTTCAAACAAGTTTAAATTGTGGTGGTGCTTATATTAAATTATTAAGCGCTGAAGGTCTTGATAATGAAATTCAAAATAATATTGAATTTAGTGATAAAACTCCTTATATTATTATGTTTGGTCCTGATAAATGTGGTAATGATAATAAAGTTCATTTTATTATTAAAAGTTTAAATGAAAAGACAGGTGATTATGAAGAATTTCAATTAAAGAAACCTCCAATGGCTAAAATTGTTCAAACAACTTCATTATATACTTTAATTATTAAACCAAATCAAGATTTTGAAATTAGAATTAATGGTGATATTGTTAGATCTGGTAATTTATTAGATAATGAAGATTTTGATTTATTACCACCAAAGGAAATAATTGATATTAATGATACTAAACCTGATGATTGGGTTGATGAGGAAACAATAATTGATATAGATGATGTTAAACCTGATGATTGGGATGAAAATGCTCCATATTTAATTGATGATCCAAGTGCAATTAAACCTGAAGATTGGGACGAAAATGAACCTGAACAAATTCCTGATCCAAATGATTTAAAACCTGAAGATTGGGATGATGATGATGATGAAATTTGGATTCAAAAATTAATTGATAATCCAAAATGTTTAGATCATGGATGTGGTAAATGGATTAAACCTAAAATTAAAAATCCTGAATATAAAGGTAAGTGGTCACCTAGATTAATTCCAAATCCTGAATATAAAGGTGAATGGGAACCAAAATTAATTCCAAATCCAGATTATCATGAAGTATCTAAAAATCCTTCAGATTTGTCACCAATTGGCGGTTTAGGTTTTGAAATTTGGACCATGGATAAAGATATAATGTTCGATAATATTTATTTAGGTCATCATATTGAAGAAGCTGAAGATATTGGTAATTCTACTTTTGTTCCTAAATTAAAAGCAGAACATGCATTACTTATTCAAAGTGATCCAAATGTTGAAAATCCAGTTAAAAGTGATGATAAATATTTAGAAACTCCAATCATTTCTGATATGTATGAATATGCTTTAGATGTGTTAACAGTTTTCTTCAATGATTTAAGAGCTTATCTTGCTGATGTCATTCAAAAGCCATTTGAAACATTGGGTCAAAGACCAGGTGAAGCCTTTTTCTTCTCTTCTGTTATTGTTGGTACATTTGCAGTAATTGTCGGATTTTGGACGATGATTATAAATATTTGTACAACCATGATTAATAGTTATTTTGAAACAGATAAATCTGCTTATGTTGGACCATCTAAGGAAGTACTTGAAAAAACTGCTAAAATTGATTCTTTAAAAAAGGATGAAAAACTTGAAACTATAGAAGAAACCAAAGGTTCTACAGAATCAAGTGCTAACATAACAGAAGCTAAAAAGCGTTAAATTTTTTGTTTTCTTATTAGTTTGTTCTATAAAATACAGATTTCTATAAATTTTGTTTGTTTATTTTAACTTTTATAACTTTGCAAATATGATGTACCACGGATGATTAAATTCCAAAAATTCATTTTTTTACATTGTAAACATTTCCCATGTTTTGGTATAATATGATCAGTTTCTTTACCATTTTCATCATTAATAAATTTATTTGCCAAGCAATCTAAATGATAAACACATTTACAATCTTTATACGCACAAACACAAAGTGTATCTAATCCATCATTGACCGTGACATTTCTTTTACAGATTTCACAGATGTTTAATAATTCTTCATTTGATAAAACTTCCACACATTTTTTAAAATATGCATTTTGATATGAAATATTTGATTCCATAAAGTCTTTCAGCTGGTTATAATTCCCACCCATAATATCTAGTTCATCCAATTTCTCAGTATTTATCCGAACATCCAACTGGAACTCGAGGGGAACTTCAATACCATACCTATTTTTCAACCAGGCGTCATAAACTGAACTATTGAAAATTGCAATCTTTAATCCTAATCTTTTAAAACTGGGTGAGGTAAGCAATAATCGGCAATTCGCAATCTTACTATGTATACTAGTTCCACTACCGGTTTGTCTTTTCCCTGGATTTAATCGTCTTTCAAACGGTATATGTCTGGTTTGGTATGCATGTTGCCAAGCATGTTCAAATTGTAATGCACTAATCTTAGTTGGAAATCCGTAAACGTATAAAATCATTCTCCATGGTCTATAACCTTGCTTTTTTGTCCGATATGCACCACCACAAGATAATTCTCCATTATGTTGTCTTAATCGTCGTACTGGATCAGGGGTTGATCCTACATAAAAACAAGATTTTTTTGATAATGAATTCAAAAGATAAACTCCATATAGTGGTGGAATCTGATGTTTTATTGATTCTGATTCTAACTGTGATTCTAATTGTGATTCTAATTGTGATTCTAATTGTGTTACTAATTGTGATTCTAATTGTGATTCTTCTAATTGTGAATGTATTATTTCATTTTGTGATTCATCCTGTGAAAAAGTCAGAGATTTTCTAGTATCATCCATGATCTTCAAAAATAAAATATGAAACAAAAGTGTTTCTTAATATACTGCATTGGAAAGCAGTCCAAAAAAAAATTTAAGCTAATTTTAACCGTTCATGATTTTATACATGATACATGATGCTTGCTTCTGAACATGAATTTATTTATTACGCGGGTCTGTTTGACTTTGTTTGTTTTTATTTCTTTTATCTGTTTTATCTGTTTTATCTGTTCTGTTTGTTTTATTTTTTTTTTTGGTACAGTTCCTTCTATTATTTTTGTATATAACATCGGATATTTTTCCTACTGGAACATATTAAACTAGTATGGCCCGTACCACTGCGATTTATTCTGTTTCTCAACAAGAGAATCAAGTGAAAACAAACTATAAATTTCCAGTTTTAGAATCACGAGAATTAGTGGCCCTATATAATACGATGGGATTTGAAATTATTAATGAATCTACTGTTTCAAGACCAACTACAATATTTATGAAGACGCTTATTGAACAAATTATGGATAAATTTTTGTGTATATCACCTTATTCTCTAACAGAGAGGCTTACAATGATGAAAAATCAGGAAAATAATAATGAAAATGATGAAATTAATAATGAAAATGAATCTGGAAGTTATAATAGTATAAAATATGATTATCATCCACAGATGAATATTTTTGCCTCACAAAGAATTATGTTTAACTTTTTGCGTGATTGTGGAATTGACGATTTTAGCATACGTGATATTTCTAAACCTGATTCGCCAAGATTAAAAATTATTTTAAGTGCATTGATTAATTATGCTCGTTTTAGGGAAGAAAGGATGGGTGATTTAGATGAACTAATGGATAAAAATGATGAAACATTAAAAGGTTACAAGGAATTAATAGAAAATAATCATATTTTAGAAAATCAAATTAACGAAATTAATATAAATCTGAAAAATCAACCACATACGCTTGAAGAATTATATAATAAAAACGAAGAATTGGAAAATCAACTACGAAGTTTGAAAATGATACAGAAACAGTTAAACGAAGATCATGAAAAGTACCGAAGTGAAAAGACTGGTTTAATAAATGAATTAGAAAATCAAAGTGCCTTGTATATTGAAACTGAAAAGGACCTAGAAGAGATACGACCTTATATTAAAGAATCTCCAGAAAGTGTGAAAGATTTGATACAGAAAATGAAAGACTCTGAAAAAAAGGAAATGAAGGCTTTGGAAACTCTAGAACAAAAATTGAGGCTTATAAATACATCCTTTAATTCTTTCCAGTTTTTAGTGCAAGAATTGGGTAACTTGATTAAAATTTTAGATGAAATGAAAGTTGAAGCTAATAGAAATAAAAATTATGATCAAAAATTGAAATCACTAAAAAATCAATTGATCGAAACGAAAGAAAAAGCAAACGAATATAGTAGGAAAATAGTTCAAATTGAACGACAATTAAAGCATAATGAAGAAAGAATCACCAAATTAAGATCGTTTTATACAGAAAAAATGCATTCCTTAGAAGAAAAACTGACATCACAGATCAGTGAATTCAGTGGTCTGAAGACACAGAAAAATTTAGACGATGTAGAATTGAGTGAAAAGGAAGCACAAATAAATAACTGGAACAACAAAATATTTGCTTTTCAAAAACAATTTGATTCTGAATGCAAAGAAGCAAATCTCGAATTTGATAAACTTAATGCAAAAGTATTATTGTATATCAGTGAAATCCGAAACAAAATCAATGATTCTAAAGACATGCTATCTATGTAAAAAAAAATTATATTGTTCAACTTAGTAAAGCATTTAATTAATTTTTATACGTTCTGTACACATGAATTATTTACTTAAGTAAAAAAACTGTAAACAGTATTCTTTAGTATCTGGATCCCAATAATTCCATAGACTATTTCCTGAAGTATCAATTTTTTCATTAGGTATTTTAAATCCAATGTTGTCATAAGGTTCTGCACTTATTACTAAATGTTGATATTTAGAATCAGGTTCTTCTTTTTGTGTTTTGTTAGATGGAAGAAATTTGTATAAAGGTTGCACATCGTCTTTAATATGATCAAACTTCAATGTAAAAAGCAGGCCTTTCTGTAAGTTGATTGGATCCCTTATTTTGTTAACTTTATACAGCGGCTTACCGATTTTTTTCCAGTATCTTTTTTGTATCACTTCTTCTATTCCTTTATCTTCTTTTGATTGTTTTTGTCTTTTCTCAAGATCAGCACGACGCATTAAATTAAGTTGATGCCTTCTAGCTGTTGTGTGAGTAATATAATTACTTTCGGACATATGAGTTGTAAAACATAATTTGCATTCTAATATACCAAGGTGATTTTTAAAGACATATGGATCTGTATCAATGTTAATCTTTGATTGCAAAAGATTTTTAAGTCTTTCTCTTCTATACTGATTAGTTTCTGAAGTTCCTGCAACACCACCACTTCCTTTTTTTGATCCTACTCTATTCTGATAATCCATCTTAATTTGCGATTGAACAAGTCGTCAACTAATATAAAGAATAAAAAAAACTTAATTGCAAAACTTATAAAGTGTTAATTTTTTAAATATTCATGCTACACCAAGCTCAGAAAAGTTCAAAAAAAATAAAAAGTAATGAAGGAAGCGAGGTTCGAACTCGCGCGGACATACGCCCAACAGATCTTAAGTCTGCCGCCTTAGACCACTCGGCCATCCCTCCAATTGATGTCTTTAAAATTTGCGGTTTGTGATACAGTCTAGAAATCACGTGATTAATCTCTTTTTCAACTTGACACTAGGTAAATTGCAGAAAATTTCAATGCCTCTTTTGTTAACAAGTTTAATTTATTGTAAGAATAACAAGCACTTGGGTTACATACACTTGTTTATAAAGTTTGGAGAAAATTCTAGTCTGTATAATTTTTTTTTAATTTAACATTACTGCATGGTTTAAATTTGAAAGCAAAAATAAAATTGGCAATATTTTTGAATATCACGTGATGGTCAGACTTTATTACAAAGCGCAATATTTTATAGACATCAAATGGAGGGATGGCCGAGTGGTCTAAGGCGGCAGACTTAAGATCTGTTGGGCGTATGTCCGCGCGAGTTCGAACCTCGCTTCCTTCATTACTTTTTTATTCTTCTTGAACTTTAATTACTGTTTTTGACCTCTGTATAAATAGTATTAGATAGCAATAGTTGAAGGAACAAATTTTGTGAAGTTTTTTTCTCTTTTTGCTTTATTAGGCTGAAACTTACAAAGCCTATGGCTGAAGTATAATAAAAATAAAGATTAAGTGTACGTAACTGCCATTTAAGTCTGTTCAGTTAGCTTTATTTATATTATCCTTTTTTGTACCGTAATATATTTCCTTTCGATTCCTTATTAGATAAAACCGTTAAATAAGGAAAAACCAAAAAATATTCTAGTATGCTTCCATAACAATTAAATGCCAACAAAAGTTTTGCAATGTAATTTAACGGCTCAGAATAATAACTAAATGATTCAAAAAAATCTTATAGTGCCAATTTTAACTTCAAGCAAATTTAGTCTTTAGGAAACTCAGAATTTAAAATATATAGAGGTATATATATTAATATAATAAAATATGGTTATCATTATGTTTATTTGCTTTTATATGAGGCGTGAATACATTATCATTTGATACAATAGTATGTAGAGAATATATTTTTTTACTTTCAGAAGTTTTTGGTATTATTTAAAGCTAGATTAATATCAGAACTAACACAACTCAGCAATTTTATGAATGTAGAGATGAATATAAATAAGGTTGCTTTCAAAATCGGACAACCTTCATTAGGATTTGACATAACTTTCGAAAACAAAATTTGATAATAGAGTTTCAATATTTTTTTGCTTTCATATTTTTGCTGTCGTGGGTTTAATTAATGTACGGTCCTTAAACGTTGCTACCCTGGCTAACTGAAAATAAGTTCAAGACTGACTGATATCTATCAACTTTAATTTTGCAAAGTAAAACTATTCGTACTGTTTGGATTGCTTTAACATCTCCTTTGTGTACTTTATTGCTTTGATAATCAAAACTCAAAATAGTATCTTGTTTTTGACTAGTAAAGGTCATGATATATTCAACTTTGAGCATGAGACAAATGCTATTTTAATGAAATTCAACCATTAAAACTGAGTAAAATGTAACATGGCAAAAAATGCATTTTTAAAAAAAGGTAAGATATTGCGTTTTTTAGCAATGCTACGTTAAATAATAATACGCTACGATATCTTCAAAATTGTAATAGGGTTACATCAGAATAAAGAGGAACAAATCCATAAAATTGCACAACTTTTGGAAAGAAGCTTTTATTTCTATCTTTTTTCTAATGTAGTTCAAAGCTGAAAAAAACTAAAGCTTGTGATCGTTTTTGATGAAACATTTTGTCTTAAGCGTATAATGGATTATACACAATAAAAATAATATGTTTTTAGAACAACTGCTAAATTCTCAAAGTAATATTTGCATTAATAATATAACAGAAGAAAAAAATTTGAAACATTCTTTTCAACACATATCATAAGTAAAATTATCGACTGCTTTATTTATTTATTATCTCGTTTTAGAAAACATACATAACTATTGTTCCAAGAAATTTTTTAAAAAAAACCATTTCAAGAGAAATATTTGATTGTCTACGAAGTAATTATTATTTGTCATAATAATACAATGATAATAATCGTGATAACAATAATAATAATAATAATAAAAAGAAAAGCTGTTAAATCCGAAAAAGGATGAAACGAGATTAAATAACGGTCGCACTGCAAAAAAAAAATAACCACTTGAATTGAAGAAATTTACACTTTCCAAACCGCACACTTTTATCTGAAAGTGAGGAAGCGGTTGTTTATTAATTACTGCTTGATTGGTTTATTTGATCTCTGCGTTATTATTCGGTACTCCGGTTTTTCTTCTTATCTGATCTCAA
The DNA here is from genome assembly GCA_023629255.1 of Pichia sp. PB3310. NCBI lineage: Eukaryota > Fungi > Ascomycota > Pichiomycetes > Pichiales > Pichiaceae > Pichia > Pichia sp. PB3310. The sequence goes on along the minus strand of JAMAJE010000034.1, from coordinate 99,278 downwards.
GGAGATGACCCTGGCATCAAATAAAATTCCATAGTTTAAGGTCAAATCACTCGTTAATCAATTCTAGAAATGCTAGATCACAATCAACAACTACCTGGGCAGCTCTCTGATAACATAATTGGTGTCTTTGCTAATCCAGGAATAATTAATTTAGGAATCAATCCACTCAAGAACTATCAAAATATTCAGAGTAATACTGCGAACAATGAAACTTCAGGCAATAATCATTTTATTGCAACTTTATCACCGCATTCAAGCCACCATAGAGAATCTAGCAATATACCACAAAACCAATTAGCCAATCAAAGATACTCGAGAGGTACTACAAAATATGACAACAACAATCAGAATGGCCATCTCGTGACTGAGGAAGCTTCTCCAACTCCATCATTATCAGTTCAAAAATCTCCAAATTGTAACAAATCTTCAGACTCACGTTTGAATCTTTCGGTTAATGATCCTGTTAACTCAACATTTTCTTCAAACGAAAGTTTTCGAAATTCCAGTTATCATCATGATAACAAACAAACTATCGTAAGCGATTCCAATTCCAATTCCAATTTTTCCGCTGACCAACAAAATATTAACGACACCAGCTCAAGAAGGACCGTAGGTAATAATATTTTAGATTTACCAAGAACTCATTCACATAATAGTACTTCATATAATGGTGTTAATGGTAATATTAATGATAACCATAATAATAGCAACAATAGCAACAATAGTAACAACAGCAACAACAACAGCAACAGCAACATCAACAGCAACAGCAACAACAACAACAACAACAACAATAATAATAACACTAATATTAATACTAATAATAATAATTCCAACATTGCATTTAATTCTGGATTATCGATACCTCAGATCCAAAATTTACAACAAATGCAACAACTGTATCAACAACAACTTCAACAATTACAACAGACGAAACTTCAACCACAAGAACTCCATCAATCTCAACAGTTACCACCTCAACAATTGAACTTGAGCTCCAATATGCAATATTTAAATATGCTTTCTGGACTCTCCTTGATATATCCATCGTTTGCATCATCTATTTATCTGAATAATCTTTTACAACAGTCACAAACAATCCAGCAACATTCACCGAATGCCGTTGATAAAAGTGCAAATGTGGTCAAGAAAAACATCGGTCATGATGAGGAAAATGAAAATAACAATACTGATAGCAATATTGATAATGCTGATAATAACGATGATTTGGATTATCAAATGCATCAATATAACCAGCTGCAACAACTTCAACAAATGCAACAACTTCAACAGCTTCAACAATTACAGCAGTTTGAACAATTACAGCAATTGCAGCAGCTGCAACAATTACAACCAAATATTGACTGTAACCTTTTGAACAATACAATTTTGGATCCTGTCTCACTTAAATTAGCGATGAATTATCAGCAGTTACAGCAATTTCAGCAGCTTCAGCAATTGCAATTACAACAACAGTTGGTTCTTCAGCAACAAAGTCATGAGAATTTTCAAACTGATCGAAATAATTGCAACTATGATAATGAATTTAGCAGAATTGAAAATAATGTATCTAATGAGAATTCCTCAAACTCTGATATAGCACAAGGACATACATCTTACCAACAACAGGAACAATATCAAGAACAAAATCAGCATGGCCAACAGACATTTGTCCCTCCATTTATTCAACTCAGTGATTCACAATCAAAGAAAGATTCACAATCAGATATTGCTTTTCACATGAATGATAAAACTCAACAAATTTTTTCTCAACAACAGGTTTTAACTCCTCAGCAGTTTCAACAATTACAGCAGTTGCAACAATATCAAAATCTACAACAGTTGCAACAAGTAAAAATTTATCCACATACGCAATTATCTACTTCTTCCTCCTTTGAAAATGTCCTATCTTCAGATCAAAGTCAAGCTTCACAGCACAATTTAAATAAAGAGCAGTTATCACAAAGAATTTTAATGCAAAATACATCGCAAAATCAAGCACACTTTGCACATGGCCTACATAATAATATGTCACAATCACAAACCGCTAGTACTCAAGCTAAGAACTCGTCATTTTCAGAATCCAGTTTACAATCTCGAAGTAATTCAAATACATCATTAATTTTTAACCAAGAGCTCAATTCTAGTTTGAATAATTCTTTTTATTCTTTTGATTTCAGCAAACAATCAAGTTTAGGAACTAATGGAATTTCGATCCTTTCTCCGGCTTTGGCCGCAGCTTTTGGTCCGACGTTACCAATTTCTTTTATTCCAAACTTGTTGAACCCATCATTGCCGATATTAAATGATAATAATCATAAAAAGAGAAAACGACTCGTTAAAGCAAAATCTAAAGATACATCTAATGATCCATTGGATCCTAAAAAATATAGATGTGCACATTGCACATGGTCATTTACAAGACCAAGTGATTTAAGAAGACATCTGAAATCCCATAATACACCTCAATATCATTGTCCATTTTGGAATATTAAGTATGCAACATGCCCACACAAAAACTTTGGATCATTCAATAGATTAGATGTGTTAAAAAGACATTTAAAACTTGTTCATTATGAACCTGATCATGGAAATGTTTTCAAATCTAGGAGAAGGAAGAAAAATAATAATGATTTTGAATCTAATGGTTATAATAGTGGTGAAAATGAAGAACAAGAAACTAATGATAGTGGTCATTGTCTTTCTTGTGATAAACATTTTTTACATGCAAAAGATTTCATAACTCATGTTACAGAATGTGCAGAAAATACACCAATGATAGAATGGAGATATAAAAAAAATGGAGTTTTATCATATGTTAAAAGGCAAGGTGACAATCCAAATGATGAACTAGAAGAACGTATGAAAGATTTTGATAGTGATACAGAAAAGAATCATTTGCCAATCAATACGAATCCAACATCTTTATATATAGCAGATGGTATTGATCCAACTATAACTGATTTAAATTCAGATGACACATATACAGTTTCTGTCAATGATTTAGAAACCAAACCAGAAATAATGGTTGAAGCATTAAATAGAAGGCGTGGTCGTCCACGAAAACAAGTTACAACTAATAGGCATTAAATGAATTTCATTTTTTTTTTTTCAATTTAGACTACATATAATTATTTATAGGATTTAACATTTCATTTATCAATAAGTAAAATTGTTTTTGACCATTCTTCTTATAATAGATTTTGTATTCAGAAAAAAAAAATTCATTAATATTATTTAATTGCTGAAAAGAGTTTTAACTCGCATTAATATTTGTATTAACAATTATTCTATTTCATTATCTATTTTAATTCTATAAATATAAAAACAAAAACTATAGGGGGAACAAAAGTGTTAACGCTTCCTCAAGAAGTGTAAAACATTGGAAACAGTCATAGAAACTGTTGTATAAAGGTGTTGGCGCTAATCTAATAACATTTGGACGCCTCTCATCACAAATAGTTCCTCTTTGATTCATAAACTCAAAAACTTTAATCATCACATCTTTATTATTAGGTTTAAAAAGTAAACTCAATTGTGCTCCTCTTTGTTGTGGATCACCTGGAGTAATTATTATAAAATGTGGTTCAATTTCATTTATACTTTCTTTAATAGTTCTGTAATATTGACTCTTTAATAGGCACTTTTCCAAAAATAAAGTTAATTTAATTGATTTTTCTCTTAATTTATTAATTCCACCACATTTATGGAAAATATCTAAAGATGAATTTAAACTGCAAACATCTAATACACTTGGATTACTCTGTCTAAATCCTAAAGCGCTTTCTATAGGTTTAAATTTTTCTAACATTTGGAATCTCGATGCAGCATCATTACCCCACCAACCAGCTAATCTTGGTCTACCACTAATATCATCACCAATTGTATGTTTTTCATTAATAAAAATACCACCAATTGCACCAGGACCTGAATTAAGATATTTATAACTACACCAAGCTGCGAAATCAATATTCCAATCATGTAATTTTAAATCAATATTACCAACTGCATGAGCTAAATCCCAACCAACTATACAACCTTTTTCATGAGCTTTTTCAGTTATTTTTTCAATATTAAAGAATTGACCTGAATAATATTGAATACCTGAAAAACAAACAAGTGCTATATTTTCACCTTCTTTTTCAATATAAGATAAAATATTTTCAGTCTTTAAAGTATATTCACCATTTTCAGGAGCTAGTTGAATTAAAGTTTCATCAGGATCTAAACCTTTTAATTTTGCTAAATTATATAAAGCATAATAATCTGATGGGAATGCACCTTTTTCAAATAAAATCTTAGTTCTACCAGTTTTAATATTTGGTTGATAAAAACTTATTAGTAAAGAATTTAAATCCATTGTTAAAGTACCCATAATTGCAATTTCTGATTCTTTAGCACCAACAATTTTAGCTAATTTTGGAATTAATGGTAAATCAACATCTACCCAATCAGTTGTAATTTCATTTCTAAAATGAGATTCAACCGCTCTCGCAGACCAAGCATCTAATTCTTTATTAACATAATCTCTAGTTTGTAATGGCATAAGACCAAGTGAATTACCACATAAATAATTTACTTTTGTTAATGGATCTAAATCGGGGTTTTTCTCTGATATACCCATTGATTTTAAAGTTGGGAAAGCAAAAAGTTCAGAATTTGTTGGATATTTTGCATCTAAATTAATAGCCTCTTCCTTGAGTGCCTCTAAATCTATATATTCTAACATGTCGATAAGATCAATTACATCATTAAAAAGTTTAATTAAGAAATAAAAACATTACTATTAAAAGCACCGTTAATAAGTATATAAAAATTCATGTCGTCAATTTCCGCAGCTTTTATTAATAAGACGGTGTTAATTAGTAAGATATATACGTCACCTCGGTATGGGCAGCCGCCAGCCTCACGCGCTGATGTCAATTTTACCAGTTTGGTAATAGAAATTTTGTTGGTTGTTGCTGTATGTTCGTTGCTCATATATTGATTGCCATTGCTGCTTTTGCTTTCGTTAAAACCGGAACTAGAAATACCATATTTCCTTCTATATATACAGGAATATACTATAGAAAACCATAAAGTAGAATTCATTCAATCAGTTAAATTTTATTTTTTCGGAGAATTCATAAAGGCTTTTATAAGATATTTGTTCATTCAGATTGTTATTTATTATTATTTAATCACCTGTCCTTTAAACTAACCAAAAAAGAAAAGAAATATTTTTCAATTAAAATAAAATGTCAACATCACAAGATTTTGTCAGATCAAATATATTTGGTACGGTTTTCGAAACAACTTCACGTTATTCCGATTTAAACCCAATTGGTATGGGTGCATTTGGTTTAGTTTGTTCCGCAAAAGATACATTAACTAATCAAAGTGTTGCGATTAAAAAAGTTATGAAACCATTTTCAACACCAATTTTAGCTAAAAGAACTTATAGAGAATTAAAACTTTTAAATCATTTAAGACATGAAAATTTAATTTCACTTGAAGATATATTTTTATCACCATTAGAAGATATTTATTTTGTAACTGATTTACAAGGTACTGATTTACATAGATTATTAACTTCAAGACCTTTAGAAAAACAATTTGTTCAATATTTTCTTTATCAAATTTTAAGAGGTTTAAAATATGTTCATTCAGCTGGTGTTATTCATAGAGATTTAAAACCATCAAATATTTTAGTTAATGAGAATTGTGATTTAAAAATTTGTGATTTTGGATTAGCAAGAGTTCAAGATCCTCAAATGACAGGTTATGTTTCAACTCGTTATTATCGTGCACCAGAAATTATGTTAACTTGGCAAAAATATGATACAAAAGTTGATATTTGGTCAGTTGGTTGTATATTTGCTGAAATGATTGAAGGTAAACCATTATTTCCTGGTAAAGATCATGTTCATCAATTTTCAATTATTACAGAATTATTAGGTTCTCCACCACCTGAAGTTATTGATACAATATGTTCAGAAAATACACTTAAATTTGTTCAATCTTTACCTCATAGAGATCCTGTACCTTTAACTGAAAGATTCAAAAATGTTGAACCTGACGCTGTTGATTTATTATCAAAAATGTTAGTTTTTGATCCACGTCAAAGAATTACAGCAGCTGAAGCTTTATCACATCCTTATTTAGCTCCTTATCATGATCCAACTGATGAACCTGTAGCTGAAGAAAAATTTGATTGGTCTTTTAATAATGCTGATTTACCAGTTGAAAATTGGAAAATTATGATGTATTCAGAAATTCTAGATTTTCATGAAATTGAAGGTGCTGGCACACTAGATAACGCAAATTTACAACAATACGAAAATCAAATGTTAGAACAACAACAAATTCAAGGGCAAAATAATATTGCATCAGATCAAGCTGCCCATGCCCAAGTCCAAACTCCAACTCCAACTCCAACTCCAACTCAAACTCAAACCCAAACTCCAACTCAAACTCAAACTCAAGCTCAACCCCAACCACAATAATGTTAGAACTTATTTTAATTTTTATGTCTCTTTTGCTTTTACTAATTCCATTTAATTTAAAATAATTTTTTATTTACAGTATATTTAATTAATGGTTAATTATAGCTCTTTTTATAGCATATATTAATAGTAATAATCATAATAATATAGTAATAATAATAGAAAAAAAGCCTTTTAATTTTAATTTTAATTTTAATATATCGATGATTATTTTTATAAAAACTATTTGTACAATTCAGTTAAGGTTCATATATAATTTACACTACTTTAATTTTAATTAATTATTATTATTTTCATTATTGATAAAATTTGAATTTTTGCCCTGCAAGAAATCAAATTTATCAGCCATAAATTGAGTTTTAAACTCTTCAAATAAAACTTTTGATTGTTTGAATTTTTCTGTTGATTTATATTGTCTAAAAAATCTATTAGCATCAATAAATATTAATTTTTCCATATCATTAATTGATAAATGTTCACTTGAATTTGGAAAATTTGATAAATTAGTATTGTTATTTAAATTATTTTTAGGATTATTAATTATGGGTGCATTCAAAAAATTTGGTATGTTATTCAAAATGTTACTATTATTGCTCATATGTTCATTATTATTAATAGTAATATTATTGTTATTGTGATTATTACTAGTCGTGTTATTATTATTATTATTATTATTATTATTATTATTATTATTATTATTATTATTATTATTAAACTGTAAATTCGCTGAAATATTAGGTAATCCTGATATACTAGATAAATTCTGAATATTTTGACCTCCTAATTCTTTTATAATATGATATGGTTGTCGATTAACATCTAAGTTTCTGGATAAAAGTAAAGTATTTGAGTTTGTCATTTTGCCATTCAATGGTTGATCTGAATTACTATTACTGGAGTTATTATTATTATCAATGCCGATATTATTGTTGGTATTATTTTCTGATTGATTATTTGTATTTAATAAAATTGAGCTTGGACCCAATCCTGGACTGTTATTATAATTCGTTGTAAATCTTATAGAATTGGATTGATCTGATTTATTTGGTAATGATTGTAAATTGAATTGATATTTTGAATTTGTTATATTATAATTATCATTTTGTATTATTGGATCCCACATACTTGGAGGTTTTGAATTTTTTAAAGTTTTATTCTTTATTGGGTTATCAAGAAATTCCAAAGCATGTAAAGGAGTATTTGTTATTTGACTATTAGTGGAATTATTAATGATACCATTAGTATTATTAGTATTGTTAATATTACTAGTTTCATTAGTATTATTATTGTAATCATTAAAATCTGTAACCAATGGCTTCGTTATCATTTTTTGGTGATTATTTAGCATAATAGTATCTCTTGGTCTACCAACAATTGAAACAGATACATATTGTAAAGCTGTTTTATCTTTATTTTCAGGAGTTGTTGTAATTGTGGGTGTTATTTGTTCAGGAGAAATTACATTATCGCTAGAGTCAATTTGATCAAATTTCCTTTTTGCATGGATATTATCAACATCAACATCAACATCACCATTATTATTATCATTATCATTATTATCATTATCATCATCATTATTATTATTATTATTATTATTATTATTATTATCAATATCATTATTCTTTACATTACATTTACCTTTTGAATTTAATTTTGTTAAACCTAATTTTCTCTTAAAATTTGCTAACCAACCATGACTAAAACAATCTAATCTTTTAGGATCTGTTACACCATATTGTTTAGCAAATTTTGACCAATATTCTCTTAAAATCGGTTCAGTTATTGGTAAATTTTTATTTAATCTTTCATTAACAGCATTTAACATTTCTTCATTAATTGCACCATATTTAAAAGTTGCTTTTCTTTTTGATTGTTTAACACTTTGAGCAATTAAAGTTGGTTTATTTAAAGCACTTAAATATCTTTCTCTTAATTCATGTTCATGTTTTAACCAATCACTAAAACTTGAAGTTGAAATTGCATATTTATCTTTAAAATGTTCAACAGTTTCATTTTGAGGTCTATTAGAATTTTTAAAATAATCAATAATCATAATTTTTTCTTCAAGTGTTGTACGTAACAGTTTTTTTGATTCAGTCATTCTTTTAGAATGACTATATACGTCTATGAATATAATACGAATATAATATGAATAATATGAATAATTATAATTAAAAGTAAATAATCGATATCAGCAATAATGATAATAAAAAAAAATTGAATAAACCTAGTTAAATGGACGGGGTGAAAACTATATTATTATCGGAAGATATTGATAATAATAATCAATTATTCACTATTAACGGATGAAAATTGCGATCCTAAAAAAGTCTATATTCTATGATTCCCAATTAGCCTTGATTAACTTATAGCATAAAGATATTGAGGTAATTTCCTGTAGTCAAGAATAATGAAAGAAGAAAGAAGAAAAGATAAAGCTTACTTTGTGTATGCATGATATTTTTGATCCAGGAGATCTAAGCCTATTTAGCAAGGTGTTTTTCTACTAATTAAGTCTACTAAATTAATACTAAATACTAATAACAACACTAATATTTTCTCGTTCTATTATTTTCTTTTCTTTCCGGATTTTATCTCCTAACGGTGGTACATTATTTTATCTCCGGATTTCCGATTTTATATATATGCAAGTGCAAGTGTATGTGTATGTGTATGTGTATGCTGTATTATGTATATTAATTTCTAGTTTCTAGTATATATATCTTTATCTATATTTTACATAGGATTACAAATCACAATCTCTCTGCTGAAAGGTCAGTTAAAATACGCATTGGTTGTCCACGCCATTCAATACTACTTCCACACATAGCTATTAACCATATAGGAAATGCTAATATTTCACGAAGTAACCAAAATTTGATAAAATCTAAATTTCTAAATTTTCTATTTTCTATTAATGCTATATTACTCAGTTGAAATAAATTTAAATATTGAATATAATCAATTATAAACCATATAATCATATGAATTATAAACCATTTCCATAAAATATTAAATTGTTTATTAAATATTAGATTAATTGAAAAGCTACCAATTATACCACATAATAAACTTTCAGTTGTTGGTTCAAGTAATGTTGCAGCTAAAACCATATATTTTCTAACTCTTAACCATCTAACTCTTCTATTAATATAATCTTTAATACTACTTTGTCCATTAATTGGTTGTAATACAATATCTTTACTCATTCCACAACATCCTGATACACCATCCCAAAGTGAAATTCCAATCATATTATCCTCTCCAATATATTTTGCAAATGTTTTCAATCCTTCACCATTTTTAATATTTTGTTTATTTAAATTTTCAACTGATAAATCTAATTTTGATTTACGATATAAATTTGATTTACCATTAATACATGGAGCTGGTTGAATTCTATTAATTGCAGTATAAAATTTTGCATGTGATGTTGACATAAACATTTCATCTAATTTTGAACCCCAATTGATTTTGTGATTAGATGTGGAAATAACAATTGGGACATGTGTAACAATTTCAACTTTTTTCTTATCTCCTAAAATTGTAGTATATTTTGATCCATTATTAATATTATTTTGTAATGTAAAAACTGATCTTCTTAATGTATGTGGATATGAATAAACATTTGAATCTAATACCCAAACAATATCATATTTTGCATTTTTATATCCTTTATGTAAATTATTAACTTTAGGATTTGGTCCAAAATAATCCAAATGTTCTTGATCTTCATCTATCATTAATTTTGCATCAATATTTGGATATTTATTAATTAAATTTTTAACAATTGGTATACCTATATCATCATTTGATTGAACACAAAATATAATTTCTAATTTATTTACAGGATATTCTTGTTTAAAAGATGATTCTAAACACCATTCCATTTGTGAATCGATCCCTTTTAAAGGTCTTAATATAGTAACTCCTTCTAAATATTCATCTAATATATTTCGATCAAGTTCATTTTGTGATTTTATATTAAAATTTTTTAAGATCTGTGAAAATCCAACAATTGAAATAAACAGGACAACAATGTATAATAATAACATAGGTATTCCAATAATCCATCTAAATAATTCAATACTTATTTGATTGGGTATGACATCTTCATTATTTACAGGCATCATCATATTTCTCGCCTCCTTTAGAACTTTCTTTTTAAAAAGGACTGATATATATTCTTCGCCAAAATATATATATAGTCGAAATGTCAATCTAAAGAACGTTGAAAGAAAGAAAAGAAAAATACAGGAAAAATATTTTCAAATTTGACATCTCAGATCTGACGTTATAGTTATAGTCTAAAATAAAATGCCGAGGTATATTTTTAAGCATTCTATTCTAAGCTAAACATTGAATACAAACACTAAAGCCATTATGTTAGTTTCTTATAGAGGAATATTGCTCTTTTCTTTTTTTTTAGATCATTGCCAGTCCATAATATCGAAGTAACTATATTTTTGTGTTCAGGGCTTTAATATTCTTGAATGTTGATGTTTTAATATGATTAGCAAGTATAACTAATTTTAGAACCTCTTTTTTAGAACTTTTCATTTCTCTCTATAAATACATAAAATCTATATAAAAAACTCTATTTAAATTCAGATTTTTCATACAAATTTCCAAGAACACGGGTAAACTTTTCTTTTATGTTTTCTGGTTTTTCAAATTTCACTGTGTTTTCATCAAGCCATTTTCGTGATAGCAATCGTACCCGTGATGGAATTGAAACTTCCCAATATATTTTTTGGTTTTCCTTTTCAGGTACAAAAACTTTAAAACTACCAATATTATCTAATATAATATCAATATTATTTCCAGATATTATATACCTTTTCCATTCTGAATTGCGTAATATTTTTAATTCCTGTTTATTCATCATTTTATCATTTATTTCATTTGCAGTTAGAGCTTCAATTTTACCGAACATATTCCTTGAAATATTCAAATTTATTTCCGAATTTGAATCTGCTTTTTCAGTTTCAACTACCCTTTTAGGCATCATTATCCATGGTTTTATAAATACTAATCCACCAATACTGAAACCAGATTTGTTATTCGTATATTTATTAATTGAATGAAATATTCTAGGAGTTAAAGTTATTGACATATCAGATAATTTATCATTCATTTTATTAATTTTCAAAAAGTCTGATCCAAATTTATTAATATGACCAAAAATACCACCATCATATCGTACAAAACCTGGAGTATCAATAATTTTCATACCAGGAACAGTATAAACATTAAACTTGGATGAAAATGGTGATGGTTTAATATCAATATTTTCAAAATTTGAAATTAAATTTGATTTACTTAAGTTCTGTAAACTATTTGAATAGAATTTTAAAATTTCCCTAATTAATGTTGACTTACCTGAATTAGTTTGGCCAATAACATATGTGCTTGAATTATTCAATGAACTAAAATCTAAGGATTCAATTATTAACGGTACAGTCCATTTCAATTGATTTGAAAAAAAATGAATGTTTGAATTGTTAACCTTAAAATCTTTTAATCTTAAAAATATATCTGGTATTAATAATTCTGAATTTGTATTAAAATAATCATCACCATTTTTAGCATTTTTATTGTTATTAAAACTTTTGTTAAATAATTCCTTTTTAATTAATTTTTCATTTTTAAAATAATCTAAATATTCATTCAATTGAATACCGAAATTTTTCTTAAATGTTTCTAAATTTGATAATGTTAATGGCTCATTTATTTGATCCATATCTGTTATTACCCATTGAACATGATTTAAATCAACTCCTTTATCTAATAATAGCAATAATAATCTCTGATGTATATTGATGGGGAAATCACGTTGTGAGATACAAATTATAATATTGTTAATTTGAGAATTTTCAATATTTGGTAAATTATTATCGTAAATGATTTTATTCTTGAAATCAAATTTTTTGTCAGCATTATTATTTTGAATTTTTAGTGAATTTATTGTATTAGAAGGTAAATATGATACTATACTATCTAAAGTTCGTGGACCTGAACCAGGTATTGAATCTTTATGTACAACTTTAAGTAACGATCGAATTGGACGAGGATATTTTGATATTGGTTTGTTTATCAGTTTCGGGTTTTTCCAAAACTGGACACTCATAACGGTTTGAATCAATATGAATTAAGATATATTAGGTCAAAAAAAAACGTTAGTCGTACAATAAACACGTTTATTCATATAGAAGCTAGTCTGAAATCATGACATGCTTTTCGTTTAAACGGTATTTCATGAATTTGTGAAAATTTAATTGGTGAGAAATGAGAAATGAGAAATCCCAGATTTCATCAGTAAGGAAATAATTATTGCATTATTATCATTATTATTATTATTCCCACAAAAAATTACGCTGAAATACTTAGGTGATGTTTTTCCTATTAATTGAGTTAATAATGGATATTATCATCCATTTTCTTTCTAGTTTCTTTAGCACTTTTCTAAAAGGAAAATACAGATTATTGGGCATATGATGAACTTATGACGCACTTTTGATAAGAAGTCAGGTAACATAACATCAGTGCGGTTGATTAACAACGTAGAGTTAAATCGAAATCTACAAGGAGCGTTTAGGATGTAATCAAATTATAATACATACATACATACATACATACATATATATATATATATATATATATATATAATATGCAGCAACTAGAGTTAGGACATATGCCAGAATATAGGATTGAAAACATTTGGATATAGATGAAGCTTTAAGTATGATTGAAAATAGACGTAAAGTTGATATTAAAGATGAATATTATAAGTTACAAGGTCTCTTAGATGAATGTCAAGATTGGGAACCAAAAAGAGTGGAAAGATTACCTGGGGAAAGTGAAAATAGATGGTAATTCAACTTAATCCGTGCTAACATATCTTTATTACTTGCTCTTTCAAATTCAATATGTTGTGTTCATCTTTAATCATTTCATTAGCTCTTGCAACTCTAATTGCGGTATGTTTGTTTCTATTACTTGTAGTACCTTTCTTTGCAAGAGATACGGCCGATGTATTATCAACATAAACTGTTGATGGTTTCACTTTTTCTTTCGATGATTCTATATTTGATACACCACCTAGCTGGGCAATTTACCTACGGTTATAAAAAATATTATGTTACTTTACTAATAAACGATTATTCGAGATATGTAAAGACATTTATTACCACTGACAAAACAAAGGAATAATTAAATTTGAATTAAACACTTATTTCTTTGAACAGTATCTTCAATATAGAAGAATACCCAAACGAATTACTATCGATAAAGGAACTGAGTTTCTCAACTTAGAGTTAGACATTCCCACCAAATATCAATCGGAAAATTCACTTCATGTGACTTTTGGAACAACAAAAGTTTCTCTCCCAATGGACATTGCACCAACAGGACATAAAGAATACATATGTAATGTTGCAATCATCAGTACCAAATCAACTAAATCTGATCCAGTTTGTGAGACTTTTTCCAGTGGAGTAAAGTTTAAAAGTTTGTGTTGACGAGTCCATTTCTAAATTCCTTATTTTCAACAATACTTAGAGGACATGAAACAAAAATCTCTTGTGGGAAATCAAAAGGCAGAAATCAGAGATTAGATTTGAAACTTTTTAAACTTTATACAATTTATTACGAATTATTAAATTGATAATTATATAAGCATTGTAAGACTATAAGAATATATAAAAAATTAGTCAATATTCTTTTTTTAAACAAATTAGAAGAGAGTAACACATATTATTGACTCAACAAATAAATAAAAGAATAAACAAATCTAAACTCTTAAAAATAATTTAAAAACTTCATTTTCTGTTTCATCACTGTATTTATAACCTAATTTATCTAAGAAATTTTGGAATTTTGGTTCTTCTTCTTCAGGAACCATTATACCAGTTAAAACTTTACCAATATCATCACCATGATTTCTATAATGGAATAAAGTTAAATTCCATTCATCATTTAATAAATCAAGGAATTTATCTAAAGCACCCGGTCTTTCAGGGAATTCAAAATGAATTAATTTTTCTCTGAATGAATTTTTACCACCAACTAAATAACGACCATGAGATTTAGCCATTTCATTATCAGTTAAATCATAACCTTTAAATCCAGCTTTTTCAAGTTCAATCATAACTTCTTTTAATTCTTTTTCTTTATCAATAACAGAGAATGAAGTATAAACTTCAGATAATTCATTTTCTTCTTGATACATTCTACAAGAAAATTCAGTAACTGCTCTTGGAGAAATAATTTTTTGTAATTTTTTAAAAGTACCTGGGGTATGAGGAATTCTAACACAAAGGAAAACTTCTTTACCTTCACCTAAAACTGCACGTTCAGAAACAAATCTTAATCTATCAAAATTCATATTTGCACCAGATAAAACAGGAACATAAGTTTTATCTGAATGATTAATTTCAGGATGATTTTGAATATAACGTTTCATACCAGCAACTGTCATTGCACCTGAAGGTTCCATAACAGATCTTGTATCTTCGAAAACATCTTTAATTGCAGCACTAATTTCATCTGTATTAACATGAACAATTTCATCAATACCATATTTTTGACAAACTCTAAAAGTTTCTTCACCAACTAATTTAACTGCAGTACCATCAGCAAATAAACCAACTTTATCAAGGGTAACTCTTTCACCCTTTTTTAAAGATTGATACATAGCATCAGCATCAAAAGTTTCAACACCAATAACTTTAACATGAGGAGCTAATCTTTTTAAATAAGAAGTTATACCAGAAATTAAACCACCACCACCAATTGCAACGAAAACAGCTGATAATTTATTTGATTTAATTTGACGTAATAATTCTAAAGCAATTGTACCTTGACCTGCAATAACTAAAGGATGATCAAATGGAGGTATATTAGTATAACCAAATTCACTTGCCATTCTATCACATTCTGCCTTTGCAGAATCAAAATCTTCACCATAAAGTACAACCCTTGCACCCATTCTTGAAACATTTTGAAATTTAATTGAAGGAGTTGCAACAGGCATAACAATTGTTGCATTTATACCCATTTGTTTTGCAGAATATGCAACACCTTGAGCATGGTTACCAGCAGAACAAGCAATAACACCTTTTGATTTTAAATTTTCTGGTAAATTTGCAACCATATTAAAAGCACCTCTTAATTTAAATGAGAAAACAGGTAATAAATCTTCACGTTTTAAATAAACATTTGAATTTGTTTTATTTGATAATAAAGGAGCATAATTTGAAGGAGTTTCATCTAATACATCATAAACTCTTGAAGTTAAAATTAATTTAAAATAATCAGGAGTTCCATCAGATAGAAGATCTGATTTTTTTAAACTTGGAAATTTATTTAAAAAGTAAGCTGCATTTGATTCAGCATTTGAAATAGTTGAATTAAATCTTGCTAGACTTAATAACGGAAGTCTAGAAGAATGTTTAAATAAAGTGAGAGTTGCCATTGAATTATAAAAAAAAATTCTGGTTGACTCGGATTAATCAATAAGAAGGAATAATATTAAAACTTCTTTATCTGAAAATGAAAAATGAAAAAATCATGTTCCTATTATACTTAATACTCATTACCAAATTAGTCATATTATGTGAAGTGATTTTTTTACTCAATTAAATAAATAATAAATAATAAATAATAAATAATATACGTGTATATAATAATTCAATTTAATTCAGCGAATTATTTAATTCAGAAAAATAAAAAATAAAAAAATAAAAAAAATAAAAAATGAAAAAAATGAAAAAATGAAAAAATGAAAAAATGAATCAACAAAAACATTTCGGTTATTGTTCCCGATATCACATTGTATTATATATATATGACAATATATAGTATAAAGTATAAATGTTACATTGTTATAAAATATTAGTTACAATAAGATTTCTATCAAATATTATATATCTAAGAAACACCAGTAATGTTTGATTTTAAAAGGATAACAAATCGGTAAACGCCAAAACATATTCTATTCAACGTCCTCAAAGTTTAATTAATCATCAATTTATATGAAAAAATAAAACTGTTAAATATGAAATTAAAATAAATTGTAAACAGGATCGTTAATATTGTTAATATTAATAATCATATGTTAGTAATAATCTGGTAAAAACCTTTTTAACATATTCTGGAAATACTTGGAAATTGTTTTTTAACAAAATTCTAAACAAATTGACTGAATTGTTGTGTCAAAACACAACACAAAACACAAAATTTATAAATTCATATGAAAATCTAACATAATTCACTGAAATGACTAACAAGTACCAATTAGGCAAAAACATATTTGAATCTTGTGTTATAAAATGTCAGAACTGTTGACTGAATAGTTGTGTTTATCTAAGATCTTGGAATAGTATTTAATAAACTTTTTTTTTAAACATAACAATATATAAATTGAAAAATTTCAAACTTTTCTTAATTGGTTTTCCATCTTTATCAACTGAGATTTCCTCTTAATCTTAGCTTGATATTATTATCAAAGTTAATTAATCCAATAAACAAACTATTGAGTTCTGCATTTTCAGGATTTTCTGGGTTGAATCTCAATCAGGATTTAACTAAAATAATATATCTTTTGAATAATCCAGTTAATGTCATTCGTTTGGTTGAAAAAAAACCCAAATGAAACGGTGGATTTATTTAGACCCAATAATCTTCATCGAGTTTATATTCTTTTATTATTATTATTATTATCATACCCCATACCCCAAGTAATTCTTTGAAATGAGAAAGTCTACTTTAACGCAACCAACAAATTTCAAAACAATTAAATAACTCATAAACAAGTAAAAAAACAATTAACATGTACTAAATGTAAATATCATCAACATATATAATACATATATATAACTAATTAATTTTCACTTAAAATGGTCTGATATGATATGGATTCACAACAATATTAATTGTCATGATCCCATAATCCATAATCCGTATTACCCGTATATATATACAATCCCTAATAAATTCATAACCCATTGTTATATATATAAATAACCCCTAATATATATATAGGATGGGGTTTGCTAAATGATAACGGGATATGGTTACATCCGCATAGCCCGAATTTTAAATATAAATATTGAATTGATTGGTCATTAAATGATTAATATAAACCCATTTCAATCCTTTCTTTTTCTTGTCTTATACGATTGTTGTCATTTATTTACGATTTTAAGGTTATATTTATGTCATTTATTTAAATTTAAATTGTTTAAATTGTATCATTTCTTTTTCTAATTGTATCCATTTTTATCCATTGTAATTAAACTTTTTCTCACGTTTCATTTATTTTTTCAGCTTTTTTTCACTCACTTTTTTTTCACTCATTAAGATTTGAATCGTATACAATGACTATATTTAAGTCTTGTCTGATTTTACTTATCTCTTGTAAAGATTGCTCTACTATTTAAATACCGCTCCTTCCTCTTTATTCTTAATTCTTTACCTCAGATTTCAATTGTATCCTTTCTCATTCTATTTCTTTTTTCCTCTTTTTTTTGTTCCACAGATTCTCTGATAATCAATTAATCACACATTTAATTAATTAACTAATAAATCAATTTAATTAATTAACATATTCGTTTAAAAACAAAGAAAAAAAAACAAAGAAGATTTATTTATTAATTTATTCATTTACTCATCTATTTATTTAATAATATACAACAACTACAATGAAGTTAATCTCTGATGAAGAAAAGCGTGCTCATATTAGAACTACTCTGATTGGTGGTTTTAAAGGTTTAGTTTTAGGTACCGCAATTTCTGTTGGTATCTTTGCATTAGCTCCAAAACGTTATCCAGGTATTTTTAAATTACCATGGTCAATTAGAACTGCAATTTTCGTTGTTCCACCTGCATTTACATCATCTGTTAATGCTGAATTATGTTCAAATGAATTCGATTATAATATGTATTCTTCTGATGCATCACAAAGTCGTCTGTTAGCTGAACATCGTCGTTGGGAAGCTTTATCAAATACTGATAAAGCATTAGAAATTTTATCAGCTAAAAAATATTCAATTATTACTGCTTTATGGGCTGCTTCAATGTGGGGTTCTTGGGTTTATGTCAATAGAGATCCTTTATTAACAAAAACTCAAAAATTCGTTACTGCTAGAATGTATGCTCAATTTTTAACCGTTGGTTTATTATTAGGTTCAATTGGTTTAAGTATGTATGAAGAAAACTTACATAAAGGACAGAAAAAACAAAAAGCTTTTACTATTGAAGATCAAGCTTTAGAAGAAGTTTTACAACAAGATAATTAATTTAATTTAATTTAATTTAATACGATATCATCTTTCATATTATATATATATATATATATATGTTCTATTTATAGACATCCCTTTTTACGTTATTAATGTTTTATAGTGTTTCTTGTTTTTTAAATATTTTAATAAAGTTGCTTTAAAAGAAAAATTTTCAACAATAATAACAATAATGATAATAATAAAACCAAGCCAAGATTTAAAAACAAAAAATCAATATACATATATATAGAATAATAACAGTAATAAACGAATTGATAATAATTTAAAACAAAATTAAATTAAATAATAACATAATATCCTAATGCAATAATTGTTATACCGACAACGACAGTTATAATTGCAGCACCTGCTGTATCGCCTGCATCCAAATTCAATGGTTTAGCAGTTGCAACATAAGTTTGATTACCAAAATCAACAATTCCAATACTTGATGCACCATCTTTTAATGTTAAAATTGTTTGTTTATCTTTAATCATTAAACTTTGCAGAACTTCTAATGCACTCATCTGTTCACCTAATCCATAATATTGATCCCAACCTGGATATGACCAATTCATACCACATGTATGTAAATCTGTACCACCAACACATGATTGTGCAACTGCTTTTGCAGTTACTTCCATTCTATTATAAATTGTATTATAAGTATCAGGAACTAAAACTGCTGTTAATGCTAAAAATCTTGCTAAATAAGCTCTAAATGATCTTTGATCAGTTTTACATGTATGAACTCTCATACAAGCAGATTCATACATAACACCATATTCATCAAAGAAAATTCTTGAACTTTCAACAAATCCTAAAGTTCTATCATACCATTTTTGCTCTTGTGTATAATTATACATATAAGCACAACCTGAAACCAGTAAAGCTAAATTATATGACCATAAATATGGTGTCATTGCAGTACAATTTGAAGGAGTTGTTGCACCATCATGTGCAAACCATGTTGTTTCATTAATAAATTCAATATCAACCAGCCAATCATAAGTTCTATCAACCCAATCTAAATAATATGAATCATTACCTGTATATCTTAATAATCTTGCACCTAAATGAAATAAACCAGCATTTGAAACAGTATTTTTATAATCATAACCATTATTCCATTGAAAAATTTGCCATCTTAAACCACCTCCACAACTTGATTCATCCCATCTATTTTTCATTGTATTAAAAGTTGCAGTTGCTAAATTAAACCATGATGGATTATTTCCACCAGGATTTGTAAAATTTCTTTCGGCTGCTTGAATTGCTGCAATACCCCAAAAAACTTGATCATCATTACCTTCAGTTGTTGTTTGATTTAATGGCATAAAATTAGACTCATCACCTTTTTGATACATTATTGATTGAATAATAGTTTGTGTATAAGTATCATTATCAAAATAATATGAATAATCAATCATACTACCCCATGCACCTCCAGCTTCCCACCAATAATATGGATGTGTAAACATACCAATCGTTCCACCATAATCTTTACCCCAATAATAATCCATAAGACCAGATGCAACTAATTTACAAGCTGCATAAATTGAATCAGTTGAAGAAACATCAAGTTCAATTGCTTTACTTAATCCAGCTAAACAACTTAAAGTTAATAATATTATATTATGTAAATCTTTAAACATCATGATTGTTTCTATCTCTAATGAAATTTAAAGAGATACTGTTTAATAGTATGTAAAAAAGATCAAATCTGTAAACAGTAACTGAAAAAAGTTAAATCTATTAAGTATATAACAATAAACAAGTAAAAAAAAAAAAAAAACTATCATGACCCTAACTAACAAAAAAAAAAAACATGCACAGTATACAGTACTCAGTACAGAATAACAAATACTAAGAACCAGGGGTTACTCCACTCATGCATTATTAACTAGATCTGCACGCGGTGCCAATTTTTGGGAACAAAAGCACTATAGTACCGATTTATCACATCACTATAGTGCCAATAATTGAACAGTGCTTTGCGGGTGTGTTAATTACGTAATTATTAGTTGCTTTAATTGAGGCTTTCTTATTCAGGAAATTATCGTTATAACATGATTTTGTAATGTGACATCACAAGATTTAATATCTGTCACTTCTTCTTTTTTTTCTACTTTTTTAGCTTCTGCCTTAAATAATGTAAGATTCTAACTAAATGATTTAGTGAAATTAATTTAGAAATATATATAATGCCAAAAAAAACTTACAATTTGTCGTTTATGAATATCCAATTACGAAGATGGCATTGTAAATAACTTTGGCACTTCGTGCAGCTCTGGTCTCAGCCAAAACAAAAGTGTTTGCTCTTCATCCCTTATATTGTTTCTACAGCCTTTTCTTTATCAGCATACCATGTTAAAAGTTTATAGGATTAGTAATCATGGTGGTGAAATATGAGACTGCAATATAAAAGGATTATACAGTAAACATAGCATGTCCTTGTCCGTGAACATTTTTGTTAATTGTCGACAAAATTTATACTTAAGTGATATTGTTTCTCTCAAATACTTATATTGTTCAGAATTGAAAAAGTCATTGGTCAGATAAAATTTTTTTTTGCATGTTTTCATCAATAAATATCAGTTGAAAACATAGTTTTCAATTTGAAATAGCCTTAAATTCATGGAACCATTTAAAGTAACAGTGTAACTTTACATAATATTCAAATAACTGATTCATTTTAAAACTATTTTCAACAAAACTGAACTTATTTGAAGCATATTTATTAAATTCAAATAATTCAAATTTGGTTCACAAACTATCTAATGCATTTGATGTTTTAACATAAAGTAAAACGCTGGCCTTGAATAAAATTGGTCTCTGATTGTTTATCAAAACAATTTTTTTAACTATACAATTATATATTATTTGGCGTTATGGTTCTTAGAATTTTGCAATGGGAAACATAAAGCATAAAAAATCCTTTTCCGGAAAAATTAATATGAATAAGTAGTTACTCACTATTTTTAGGTAAGGCGGTTGCTCTACCATAAATTAAATTGCGCAAACCCAAGACGTTAAAACTACGACTATATATTAGCTTTAAATATTCGTTAATGTGTAGTCATTGATATTTGTATTATAAACACCAATGTTATAAACCATTCAAAAAAAAAGAAAATAAAAAAGAAATTAGCAAAAGAAAATATCAATATTAAGCATCTGAATCAGTATTTTTAATTTTAATTAAACTATCTGGAATAGCATGTAAATTAGCTAACCTTGTTTTTAAGGTAGTCTCACTTCCTCTCGTTGACTTACCATAACCAACAAGAAAAGTCTTTGCTTGCTGCAGAGTCAAAGAGTTTATATCATCTAAATCAGCAAGGTTAGGAAGATCAGATGGTTTCTCTCCAACGGTAAACGCGAGCTCATCAAACTCTGCTACCTCCAAATACTTTAATCTATTTTTCGATTATATTGTACTATTCTTCATCTGGTTGAGATCATCCTTCATCTGGTTGAGATCATCCTTCATCTGGTTGACATCACCCTTTACCTGATTGACATCACCCTTTACCTGATTGACATCACCCTTCACCTGATTGACATCAGTCTTTATATCTGACATTTTTGAATCGATGGAATTCAAAACTTGAGTAAAAGAGGAGAATATTTTAATATTTGTATCCTCGATTTCTTTCTGAGTATTTAGAATCTCGTCTTCTCTGTCCTCAATAGCTTTCTGTTCTTTTATATTCTCATCTGTTTTAGCATTAATCTCAGTTTTATTAGCTTGAATTGTTTCTTTACTTCTTTTATTCTGTGCTCTCATACCAGCTACTTGTTGTCTTTTTCTGTTAATTGAAGCAATTTGTCTCTGAAGTTGTGAAGAGATTACTATGGGACGAGCACTACCAGATGATCTTGTTAACCTGGATGGGTCTTCTTCAGATTGTGACATTATAAATTTTGTATATCTTTGCTGGCAATAATTACCAAAAAAAAAACTCACTTAGAAAACAAAAATAGAAAAAAAAGTAATGAGCCGTCAGATCAAATTCATGGATAAAAAGAAGAGGGATCGAAGCGAAAGGCTGTGGATTCAAATTTAGAAGCCTCAAACAGAGCAATTACGAAGGAGAGACACTTTGACACTTTGACACTTTGACACTTTGACACTTTGACACTGCGACACCGTAAATAAATTTTGAAAAAAAAGGCACTACCGGCACCTGCAGTGCTGGAGCTGGTTTTTAGTGCCAATAATGCTTATGGCACTGTGTGAAACTCATACCACATAACTCATAACTCATAACTCATAATAAATTAAATTAAAATAAAAAAAATAAACCAAATACTGACAATTATTATTATATTAGAATAACCATGATTTTATTTTAATTTATTTTGTTTTATCTTGACTATCCATAGAGATGGAACGTACAACAATTTCACTCCTTTAAATTATCCTCATCATATATATTTCAAAAGGCTACCATAATAAAGAGTAAAATAACTTAACAATATATTATTTAGATATTAAGTATAAGCTATACGTTTTCATTAACTATTATACACTTTTTTTTTACAAAACTATTTATTTTTTTATTAATTAGTTTCTACTTTTTATACTTTTTTTTCATTCAAAAGGATACATACCACTGTGTCCATTAGTAAGTCCTACAATTTCTTCTCGTTCTGATATACCTGCAATATTGTCATTCAACAGTAATAGATCTGATGTTGTAGTGGTAGCTGGTGTTTTAGATAAAATTGAATTATTATTAGCTTCATCAATTTCTTTTATTGGTTCATGGTTTTCTAACACAGATTCATTATCGTTACTATTACTTAATGGAATAGAAATTATATTTGCTTCATTAATAATATCATCATTATGTGGATTGGATTTATTTTCTTCAATTAAATTGTTTTTATCTCTAATATTTTCTTGACCTGTTGTATTTATTCTTGAATTTATTTCATCTAAACTTTCTGTATTACCTAAATGTACATTCACTCCAACGCCTATTTCTAAACTTAGTCCTGGATCATCTTCCATCTCAATATCACCTTCACTCCTACTGTTATGATCAATTAATCCATTATCTGATCCAATTATAGAATTTGTCGAAATTATACTATCGTCTTTAGGTCCATTAGAATTGATAATATTCCTTTTAACTAAAATGCTTTCACTTGCTCCATTACCATGATAATCAGGATTTGCCATATTCAATGGTACATCAGCATAACTTTGTTCATATAGTTGCGATACATATTCTTCATTATAATTTGTTTTCTTTTCATTAATATTATTAGCATTATTATTAATCTTATCATCATCATCATCATTATCATCATCATCGTTATTATTATTAATATTTTCGGACGGGTCATTTATTTCTTGATTTAAAGCAGTAATTGAATCATCTATTGGACGTTGAAAAATTTCATTATTAATTTGTTGATTATTTGTTAAATTTTCATAAGTTTCATTCTTAATAATTTCATTATCATTATCATCACTAGATTTTTTCTTCTTCTTCATACGTATTTCACCTCTTTCTTGTTTTAAGGCTTGTTGTTGTCTATATTTTGCCAAATAAATTTTTAAAACTTCCGCATAATTTTCAAATCCTAATGTATGTAATGAATATAAAACATCTTCACCGTTTATAGTTTTACGTTTTTCCATTAAACAACGATCGCTTGCTTCTGATGTTACAAATGAAATAAATTCCGAAACACATTCTTGCATACATTCCTTTGCATCCTTACTTACTTTAGCTGTTGATGGTAATGTATTCTTCATTAACCTGGCAACATTAGCGATAGGAAGCCATCTATCTTGTTCCCGTAATTCAAATTCTTGTCCCGCCATATTATCTTTGTATCTTGATATATCTCTATATCTGAAAATATTTTTTTAATATGTGACAATTTTTAAAATATTAAAACTTGTTGCTGTCTACTTAATTTAATTCGATCTACTTTATTAAGTTTGCAATTTATTCGATATCGTCCAATGAAATAGCGCGACGATGAATTTGTCACATTAAAACTATTCTTTTTTATAATGTATCATGTAATCATGAATCATGGAATAAACTTAAAATTTCAATCATTACTTATCAATTATAAATTGTCGAAACTTAACTCCCCCTATTCATCAATCCATTTTTTAAGGAATTTTTTTTTCCAAAATTAATAAATGTCACTTGTTCAAAATGCTGCTGTTTTGATGTCAGGACAGTTAGTATCGAAACTTTTCACATTTTCATTAAATCAAGTATTGTTATCATACACATCACCCAATGCATTGGGTATAACTCAACTTATCGAATTTGTTTTAGATTATACATTTTTTCTATCACGAGAAGCGTGCCGAATATCTATCACGAAACTACCAAAAAGTAATAATACATTACAATGGACAATTAACTTTTCAATGTTTTCTACTATTATTTTTATTAGTTTAGGCATACCAATAATTTATTGGAAATTTATTTACCCAAATGATGCAAGTTTAATATCATCAATCCAACCGTTTAACATTTATTATCTTGTTATAGTGATTGTTTTATGTGCTTTTTTGGAACTTTTTGCTGAATCCTATTTCAATATTAATCAATACATAGAATTAAATTTCAAGGCAAGGACAAAAATCGAAAGTATTGCTGGTTTTTCAAGATGCATTTCGCAATTTGTATCGGTGATTATAATATCTCCAATTATAGGTTTAAACAAATATGATGTTAATGCCTATGTTTTTGGATATTTAATAGGTCAATTTATGTATTCATTTACGATTTTCATTTTATATTGGTCAAAATTTTCGTTTAAAGTTTTTATCCCATCTAAAGTTGATGGATGTTGGTTTGAAAATAATTCTTGGAGTTACTTTAAATATATTTTCATCCAACAAATCTTTAAAAACTTTTTAACTATCGGTGATAAATTTGTTGTCACATCATTATTAAGTATTGAAACACAAGGAAAATATTCCTTTATATCAAATTATGGATCATTAATTGCAAGAATGTTGTTTTTTCCAATTGAAGATTCAACTAGAATCACAATTAGTTCCTTTTTCAAAAATGAAAAAAATATTGAACAAGAAAAAAAGGATTTTGTCGAATTATCGTCGTGTATTTCGAATGTCTGCAAAATTTACATTTATTTACTAACATTATTAATAATTTTTGCACCTTTGAACACTACATTTTTGCTTCATTTGGTTTTCAAAAATTTTGTGTCTTTTGATGTCATTGAAGCATTTAAATTATACTGGTTATATGTAGTTATTTTAGCAATTAACGGCATTCTTGAAGCTTTGTTCCAATCATTGTTTAACTCCAAGATAAAGGTTAATCAATATTCAATTTTTATGTTTATCAATTCAGTCATTTTCCTGACTACATTAATTACCTTAATTGGTAAATTTGAATATGGACTGAAAGGTTTAATTATTGCAAATATGCTGAATATGATTCTTCGTATACTTTATTGTTTTTGGTCAGTTTCTGAGTTTATTCACATCAAGGAAAAAACATTGAATATGACATTTAACTTGAGCATTTCAAGGTACAGATATTTCATCATTACTAGTACTGTTTTAACCATTATCCAATATGCACAATTTCATGGTGATGTGAAATCATTTAAACAATTTGTATTTTCTGCAACATATGGGATTGTTATTGTAGCAGTTGTTCTTGTTCAAGAATT
Source organism: Pichia sp. PB3310 (assembly GCA_023629255.1). Taxonomy (NCBI): domain Eukaryota; kingdom Fungi; phylum Ascomycota; class Pichiomycetes; order Pichiales; family Pichiaceae; genus Pichia; species Pichia sp. PB3310. Next base: position 72,820 of record JAMAJE010000034.1, on the reverse strand, counting down.
AAAAGCACGCAGAAAAGATAAGTAACTTTAGATCTCTTAAAAAATTTATAGAAATGTATTGCTGAGCATTGAACTGAGCCTTCTTTAATGAAAAACTTCTTTTCAATTTTTCTACAAATAGTTAATAAGTGGAGCGGGTCATTTGCGATGTGTAACATGAAAAATATAATATATATATCTATATAAAATCCAATCAAATTCTTATGCATTTATAAGTATAAATTAATGACATTTCTCCCATTTATTTTTACATTCTCGTATTGATGAGAATAAACATGCTTAGGTTAATCAAAAGACAATATGCAACTGCATTTCGTGCAGGACAGCCTATTTTTGAAACACGTCCACATTTGGTAAAGTCTGGAGACCTTACACCTGGTATTTCAGCACTAGAATATTATCAACGTCGTCTAAAACTTGCTGAAAAGCTTCCAAAAGGTTCATTGGCAATTTTACCTGGTTCATCAATTAAATATGCATCTGGATCTGTGTTTTATCAATTTCAACAAAATACAGACTTATATTATTTAACTGGTTGGAATGAACCAGATTCAGTTTGTATAATTGAAAGACCCGAAAATTCTGATGATCCAGCAGATCATATTTTCCATATGGCAGTTCCTGCAACTGATCCAGGTGTTGAACAATGGGAGGGTGAAAGAACAGGTGTTGATGGAGTTCAAGAAATTTTTAATGCAGATGTTGGAGTGTCTACACAACAATTTCCATCACATTTAGACAAATTATTAAGAAAATATTCAAATATTTATTATGATATTGGAGGTGCAAATGGTGCAACTGGTAAAGCGATTAACTTCTTTGAACGTATGTTTCCATCAACTGTTCAAACTGATAAAAAATCAGATAGGGCAAATATTGAAGAAATTTTACGTAAACATTCCAATCAAGGATTTCAAATTAGATCATTGAATCCTTTAGTTACCGATTTAAGAGTTATTAAATCAAATTCAGAATTAAAGATTATGAGATTAGCTGGTAAAATATCTGGACGTGCATATAATGAGGCATATGCGAAAAGATTTCAATCAGAAAAAGGATTACATTCATTCCTTGAATATAGATTTATAAGTGGTGGTTGTGATAAATCTGCATATTTCCCAGTTGTAGCAGGTGGCGACCATGCATTATGTATTCATTATGTCAGAAATGATGATGTTTTTAAAGATGGTGATATGGTTCTAGTTGATGCAGCTGGTAACTTAGGTGGTTATTGTGCTGATATTTCACGTACATGGCCAGTCAATGGTACTTTTACTCCAGCACAAGCAGAATTATACGAAGCTCTTTTGAATGTGCAGAGAAGGATTATTCGTGAATGTACTGTTAAAAAAGGTAACTCACTTAATGATTTACATAATTTAAGTGTCGATCTTCTGACATTAGAATTAAGAAATGCAGGTTTCGATCATGTTGAAAGCTGGGAAGTTTCAAAATTTTTGTACCCTCATTATATTGGTCATAATCTTGGTTTAGATGTTCATGATTGTCCATTATATTCACGTAGCGCTAAGTTACAAAAAGGACAAGTTGTTACTGTGGAACCAGGTCTTTATATCCCAAATGATGAACGTTGGCCAGCTGAATATCGTGGTATGGGTATGCGTATAGAAGATGATGTTGCAGTTGGTGAAGATATCAATGTTGTTTTAACTGTTGAAGCAGCAAAGGAAATTTCAGATATTGAAAACATCGCAGCTAATGGTGTTACAACTCCATTAAAGGAAGAAGTTGTTGATATTTATAGTTTATAGAGCTTAAAAATCATTTTATATATTGTTACATTAAACCTCAGCTTATAGAATTTTCATCATTTTCATGTTCATTTTCATTTTCATTTTCCGTTTCGTTGGATAAATTAATAATTGAATTCAATTTATTGATTTTAACACGTATTATTTCATCTTCAATTTGATTATGAACTTTATCAATAAATTGGTGTTCTTTATTATTCGCCCTTCTCGTATATTCGATTAACTGTAATTCTTCATTGATATATAAGGGAAGATCCAAAATAACAGTTATTTTATCTACAAACTCCATTAATTTCTCCTTTTTCATTGAAAAAAATTCGGAAATTTCTTCGAATGATATACGATTAATTAATGATAGATAAGTTAAGACAGATTTTTGAATCAATAAAGATTCAACTTTTTCAAAAGCACTATTTAATTGTTCACACCATAAAAATTCTTCCTCCATTTTATATAATCGTTCTGTGAGTTCTGGAAATTCAATTGATTCAAAGTTATTTTTAAATCTTCTTAATATTTGATCATCATAGAATGTGTCAATTAATATATTGTTTTTCCAAAATGTATTTCGACCTTGGTTGTTTTGTGTTAGAATAATTGAAATTGTTATGACTCTTAATAATGATTTTTTATCAATTACGCTGGTATTAAATTTTTCCAAAGCAATAAGTGAATCACTTTGAACACTTTGAATTGATCTTTCTTTTGTAGTTAAATCAAGAAAATTATTCACAACAGATTCATAATCACCAATCAAAAACAGTGCAAACAAGTTCAGCCATCTGATTTCCCAGTATGCATCAGATTCAGATTCAGAAAGCTCATTGCATTTTGAAGCATTTAAAACTGAAACTAGATTAATATTTGAAATTGAACATGAACGTGAAGCAATAGAATTATTTTCATAAGACTGGATAATTGAATTACACCTCTGCAATGTATATTGCCATTGTGTTAATACCAATGAACAGCCCCATTTGTAAATTAATGCATTTCTCAAAAGCTTCAGCTTATCATCATTATAATATACTAGTAAATCAGGATTAATTGCATATAGTGAACCTGCAATATCGTATTGAATGTATTGTAAATCGTCTGTAATTGACCATAATAATAAGTCTCTTTCATTAATCAAATTATAGATTGTTTTGTAAGCTATTAATTTTTTTTCATGGTCATTCTCGATATTTTCAAAATTGACATCATTGATAAGATTATCGTAATGAGCACTTACAAAATCCTGTGTTATATTATCAATTGATGCAATTCCAAACTTTAATAAAAAACTTTGTAATTCTATTTGAAAATTTTCAATCAGCCTGAAAACTTCTGCATCATTGGGATAATATTCGGATAAATATGAAATTATATCTCTGAAAGTTGGACAAAATATAAATGACGCTTGCGGATCTTTGATTATAGCAGATAATAAAGCATTTGACAAGTTTTTTGTCTTATCATCCTTTGGAGCAGTTTCGACATAATGTTTTGCTCTTTCTAATGACAACGGACTTATTTGCATTGATTAGTTTTTGATACCCAAAAGTAATTAATTACCATGTATGAAAACCAGTTGCCCTTAAAGATTTGACTTTTGGATTTTCATGCTAACGCCGATCGGCTTGAAAAAATAATCAAATATGAATTTTTCTGACATGAAATTTTTCATCTGTTACTTAATAGTACATCCCTAAAGAGATAATAGATAATAGATAAAATATTGATCAAATCCTATAAATTAAAGATGCAGAGGGTATTTATACGTGAATTTACGAACACTTCAAATGTATTGAATGTTAGAAATAAAGCAAGAATTGCAACTGCCGTAAAAAAAAATGTGGTTATAATTGATCCAAAAAAATATGAAGCAAGACAATTAAGCAAAAAAAAGGATTTTAATAATACCGCAGTGAAAGATGCTTCAGCACATCAACTTTTGACGAAACTACTTGGCCGTGAATTTCCAGAAGAAGACACCATTGGTCCAATGACCTTATTGACAACAAAAGAATTGATGATGATTTTTACTCAAAAGAATGTTAGATTAACATATAAAGTTTTAGGGACATCAGGTAGACAAATACAAGATTCTTTAATTGTTAATAAAGATGTTGAAAAGTTTTTAGAAAGAAATGATTTATTTAGGGCAAAACAACTTGCATATTTAGCAAGGCATCAAGGATTATTTGCATATGGTACCATTATAAAGTACTTATTAAATCGTGGTCAGATTAATGATGCATTTGAGATTTTTATGGATTTGAGGAAAAGGGGATATCAGATCAATGGGAGGTTTTATAATATTTTAATATCAGGATATGCAGATGTCATTAGTAAACTAAGAAATTCAAATGATATATCACAACAAAAGATTGAACAATTATACAGGGCATTTCAAAAGGACCATTTAGCTAATAGTACCGAAATTTCAATTTTTCATGTAAATTCATTACTCAAAGTTTTTAGACACAGTAAAAGAGTTGACTTAGCATTACATTTATATGACTCATTGAAGGAAAGTAGAAGTGGTAAATTAAGATTGAAGCCTGATGTCCGAACATATACTGAAATGTTGCGTATTTTGTCAAATGCTAAACCCGATATAAATAATATTGAGTTTGTTGATATTGTAAATAGGGCAGAAACTATATTTTACAATGCACAACATAATATCCATATTAAGATTGATGCATATCTTGTACGTGCATATGTTAGCTTATATGCCTATTGCGATGATTTACAATTACGTGGAAGAGCAATAACAATACTTCGAGAATGGTTCCGAGTTTGTTCACTTGGTGCTATACAAGAACGAGTTGATTACAGAAAATATGACGTTGATGAATGGAAAAAGGTTTCAAAAGGTGCTCGAGTTGTTAATGAAGCTGAAAGAAGCCGTTTGCGTTTGCAACCATTTGACGAGTTAAATGTTCACAAAAGTAAACGTTTTGTTCCGGATGAAGCTATAATAAGAATACACACGGAATTATGCCGTCTTTTTCAGCTAGAATTAGTGGAACAAAAGAGTTAAGATTAAATACCTAATTATAGATTATCTAGAATGAAAATTAAAACCTATAATAAAGTGAAAAGTGAATCGGAGCCTCTCCTGACCCACAAGAAAGAGATTGTAAAATCCTGTAAAAAATGATAAAAAAGAATGAATATTAGTTGATGCAATAGTTAAGCATTTTTGCGTTTATAGAATTTAGTTGTTATATTGACTGTGTTTTCTATTGCCTTCCCTATTATTGGAGAATCTTGTTAAGCCCTTAAATGAAGCTCTTTTCCGATACACGCTGCTTTTCGGTTCATAATTGACTGGATGTTACAAAAATTAAGTATAATTTGACCTGGTTATAGCGGTGATTAATAGTTTGGTTATTAAAACGTAATCGTTAAATAATAATCTGGTATAGATGGGAATTGTTTTTGAAAGGTACATAAATAAACGGTTCAAAATCCTCTTGCTTTGTCTAATATGCTCTCCACTGAAATTTAAATAAGATGTTTAACTGTTTTCATATAAACTCAGCTCAACATGTTTCAATCCATCAGTCTTGCTAATATTGCAACTATCATATCTTTAATAGGCACAGTTATTGATGTTGCAGACATTGCTGCTGTTGATGAGAAGTTTGTTAAATTTCATAACAATGACGTGATGAGCATAATGGTTTTTTCAGTACAGAGCTTGGTTTATATTCTAATCCATACAACATTGACTTTGATCTCGGTTCAAATAATCAAAGTCTTAATGCTTTCTTAAAACACTTTTACCTTGCTACCGATTTAAAAGATAATCATTTAGCTTTTGCATCTATTTAGAAACATCCAGGTGAAGAAGATATTCCAGTTGTAGATAGTGAAACATTCCAGATGTTGTGCTTCCACCGTCAAACAATCTCTTCTGTAAGATTGATAATGAATTTAAATCTGGCAAGACTGAAACTATACCTGCCTCTAATTTCGCAAATGTGACAGTTACTCAAAATACGGATTTTGGGTGAAACTGAAACCAAAAGCGAAACTACAACTACAACTAGGACTAGCTTTGCAACCACAACCAACTATACGATTAGTGCTACAACTGGAATTACAACAATTTCTCAGACCATTGATACTTCTTCAAGCCTTAGTTCTACTTCAACTAAAAATGACGCTGAAATAATTTCTGTTGGTTATGGCGTTTCACTTTTCAACTTTCTTATTAGCCTTCTGTTAATTTATTTATTAGTATTAATTTTTATCATTTAAATTTATTTTACTATATATATAAAAAAACCACTTTTTACTTATTTATTTAAAATTCTGAGGAAATTGCCATTAATTTATCATTATCATACAATTCTTCATTTGTTTTCACCTTTTTACTTATATAACAAGCTCCTATTGTCATTAAACCACCAAATCTAAATATCCATCCAAGTGATGGATCATAAGAATTATCAGTTTTAGATTTGTGTAAAATCGTAAATAAAATTGAAGACATAAGTGAAGATAACATTTGAGGTGCTGAAACGAATACATTATGTAAAGCAAGTAATAAACCGGAATCATATTCTAAATTATTATAATAATGAATTAAAATATTTTTACAATAAATGCTATTAATATTATTTATATTTGGAGCATCATCTTCAATAATTGATAAATTTTCCGATTGTTGTTTAAAATAAATTTGAATTGCTTTGATATCTTTAATTCTACTAATTTCTTCACTTATTAAAGTAAATGGTATCCAAACTGCACAACCCCATGGAATTCCAGTAAATGCAAATAACAAAATTGCTTGTCTATAAGACTTAATAAAGAATGTAAAAAATGTACAAATTATGAAAGTTATATGAGAATAAATCCATAAATTTCTTAAATTAAATCTTTCAATTTGATGTTTTTCTAAAATTGAGGGTAAAAATGATACAATTAATAAAGTTATTACAGCATTTGATAATAATGCATAAGTTCCAACTCTTGTACTTTGATCAAGTAAATCTTGTTTTAAATCAGGTGGTATTAATGATGGATTTGGATAACCTTTTTCATAAAGATATAATTCACCAACATAAGAAGTTGTATAAAATAATAAAGGGAAATAACCAATCCAAGCAAATAATTGAGCATAACAAACTGTTTTAACTTGAGGTGGGATAGTTTTAAATGAACAAATAATTGCTTTAAAAAAATTGATTAATTGACTCCAAAGTGTAAGTGAATTTGGATCTATACCCATTTCTTTTAGTTTATCATCTTGTAATTTACGTTGAGTTATAAGTGTTAAATCAGTTTGAGGGTTTCTTTCTTCAATATAATATAAACAAAAACATGTAATTGTAAACATTATAATTGCAACTAATGTACTTAAATTTTTAAATTGAGTATTACCTAAAAATGGGAATAATTTAATTAAATTTAGTGTACCAATCCAAAATCCAATAAGATTAAAAATTCCAATCATTCTTGCAGCCCAAGCATTTGCAATTTGTTGTTGCTCAGTTGGAACAACATCAACAATTAAAGCACGACTTGAAGCTTGAATAATTGCAATTGAAAAATCTAATATATAAATTCCAATACAAGCAAAAAAGATAATTGCAAATTCAATATTTTTATCATTTAAATTAAAAGGTTTAAAAATAAAATTTATAATTTCTCTTGATCTTGATAATAAGATTAATGATGATGAAGTTAAAATACAACCAATTAAAACAAAAATTCTTCTTTTACCATATTTTAAAGTACATTTATCACTTAACATACCAACAATTGGTTGTCCAATAGTACCAGATAAAGGACCAGCCAGCCAAACAAGAGATAAAACTTTTTTTGATATTCCTAAAGATAATAAAAATGGTGTAGCTTCGGAGAATTCAGTTGACCAGGCTAATTGTAAAGCACCAACTATAAGTGTTAAAATAATAATATAAAAAGTTGAACGATGTGGATTGTATAAATGTTGATGTTGAGGTAAAGATTGCGGTTCAATTTCATTTGATGACATTGTTAAAGGTGTATAAGCCATTATGAAAACAATAGTAAAAAGATATTAAGAATGATATTTCTTTAACTGGTAGTTTATAATTAATATAAATTAGAATAAATAGATAATAAACACATTTTGAGAATAGACAAAACCAATCCAACTCCGAAAAGCCTGGAATTTATTTATTTGTTTAATTATTAGTGATTATTTATTTGTCTGTGCATGGATACAGATTCATTACATGTTACACGTGATCTTTCTATAAGCCGCCGCCCGCCGCCACCGCCTGCCAATGTATGTGTGAATTATATTATATATAAACAGCAAACGATTGAGAGGGAGTGTAGACAATAAATTTACCCAGCCGAGCCCTCTCCACAACAACACGACAAATAAATAAATAAATGATAATTTTCGTGTTCTATATCTTTTTTTCTCTTCTTTTCGTGTTCTTTTCGTTTTTTTTGTTTTTTTTGTTGAATAAATGATAAAATTGTACAAATAAAATTTTGACAGGTTTTTAATTGAAGGAAAAAGACATGAATAGTGTGGTATGCAGTCGAAAAAGATTAAGAGAAGAAGAAGAACATTTTTATTTAGAGAAAATAACGTCTCAGAAGAATTTAAGTCAATTTATGTGTTCTACAAATCAATCAAGCCAATACAGTGGATGTAATAGTTATATTCATGAAAAAAATTATAGTAGTTCTAATTCAGGAAAGAGGATTCAACAGAATAAGATACATACAGAAGGACATCAAAGAACTATTGAAATGATGATGAATGCAGCTAAAAATTTGGCTAAAAATTCGAAATCAATAGATACTAGTTTTTCAGAAACATCATCTGATCATTTTGAGGAAATTGAAAATCATTATATACAGCGTCCTTTTTGGTGAATTGATTTTGAATAATAGTAATGAAATACTCAACTTTTAGGAAACAACGAGACATTCATTTTCTTTAAACGTACATATTATGTTAATATTAATTAATACGAGTGATATTTTTGGGAAATTTCTTTAGTTAAAAGTTAAAAGCGAAATTTGAGAAATTTATTTTTTATTTTTTTTATTTTTTATTTAATTTTTAATTTTTTTTTTTAATTTTTTTTTTTTTTATTTTTATTTTATTTTATTTTTACTGTAAGTTGTGAGTTAGTGAATTTGTGAGGAAATTAATAGCACCGTTTGCTGTTGAGGCTTGTGATCTTTTAATAATGTTATATAACTCCCAAAATAAAATACTTGAAGAATAAGTTTTCCTTTAAAGAATAAGTATATTGAATCAATTGGTGCAGAAGAAATGACAACATATGAGAAGCTGGTTGATGGTGCCACTAAAATTAAATTAGCACCACCAAAACCTAAATATGTTGAGCCAATTCTTATGGCTGTATCGGAAGGCGAAAGAAGTGATAGTTTTAGAACTATTATGAGAGCTTTAAATAAAAGATTACAAGATTCTGCATGGACAATTGTTTATAAATCTTTAATACTTATTCATATAATGATTAGAGAAGGTGATGAAAATGTTTGTATAAAATATTTATCTAATCATTTATCAATTTTAGATGTAAAAATTGGTAAATCTGGTAAATTTATTGCAAATGGTGGTGATTTAAATCAAGTTTATACTTATTCACAATATTTAGCTATTAGAGCTAAAGAATATGGTAATACAGGTCATGATTTTATTAGAGAAACTAAAAAACCTTATGGTAGTTGGAATTCAAATGATAAATCATCAATTTTAAGAGAATTATCAATTGATAAAGGTTTATTAAGAGAAACAGAAAGTATTCAAAGACAAATTGATTCATTACTTAGATGTAGATTTAGAGAATCTGAAGTTAATAATGATTTAGTTGTTTTAAGTTTTAGAATGTTAACAACTGATTTAATTTCACTATATCAATGTTTAAATGAAGGAGTTTTAAATATACTTGAACATTTTTTCGATTTAAGTAAAAATGATGCTGAAAGGGCATTTGAAATTTATGAACATTTTACAAAACAAACAAAAAAAGTAATTGAATTTTTAAGAGTTGCAAAACATTTAGAAAGTATAACAAAATTACGTGTTCCAACAATTAAACATGCACAAACAAGTTTAACAGATTCATTAAAAGAATATTTAGATGATCCTGATTTTGAGATAAATAGAAGACAATATCTAGCTGAAAAAGAATTTGCTAAAAGCGGTACCAAAAATGATCAAAAAAATGATCAAGTTCAACCTAAACAACAAATACAACAAACTTTTCAACAATCTGAAAATGAAAAAGTTCAACAACAACAATTTTTTCAAGCACAAGTTCAAGCTCAGGCACAAGCACAAGCTCAGGCAGAAGCTCAGGCACAAGCTCAAATCCAAGCTCAACAAGATCAATTACTCCAAGAGCAATTATTACAACAACAAGCGCTTCAAAAAGCACAGCTTGAAGCCCAAGCTCAACTTCAGGCCCAAACCCAATTCTTGCAAGCACAAGCTACTGCCAATGCTACTGCCAATGCTAATTCCAATATTGGATTTACTCAAAATACAACAGGATTCAATCCATTTGTTAATATGAATTCATTCAGTATTCAACCTTCACAAATTCCACCACCTCAAGCCCAATCTCAAGCTCAAGCACAACTTGAATTAATTAATGCAATGCAGCAGCAACAACAAATGAATTTACAAACACCAGTTCAATCGAATTCTGGTACTTTTATTATGACACCATTACAACAACCACGTGTATTATCTAATAATTTTACTGGTAATGGATTTGGAAATAATATTGTTAATAACAATTCTAATATAATTACGAGTCCAATGACATTAAATAGTCCAACTCGTACAAATTCTACAATGTCGAATAATAAAAATCCATTCTCTAATAGTAGATTTAGTACGAATTCAATCACTACAGCATTTACTACACAAGATGAACAAGAACATTTGAAAAAATTACAAATGGAATCTACCAATACTAGCAGTCTTAAAGCTATGACAACGGGTACCAATCCATTCAGATTAGAAACGAATATAACTTCGAATAATAATAATAATAATTTTACAATTAATGAAATTAAATCACAACCTACAGCTGGTGGATTAGAGAGATTACCTACCATACCTGTATTTCCAGAAACTAAAAGAGATGTTTATCAACAGCAATTACAAATGCAAGCTGGTAATCAATTACAACAAGGTATTTTAGAGCAAAAAATTGCAGTGAATCCATTTACACAACAAGCAACTGGATATATTCAACAAGCACAACAGCAACCACAACAGCAACCACAACCACAACAACAAATACAACAAGGTTTTAATTTCATTGGACAACCAGTTGGAAATATTCCTAACGTATACCTTCAACAACAACAACAACAGCTACAACAGCAACAGCTACAACAACAACAGCTACAACAACAACAACAATTGCAGCAGCCGATGTTTAGCAGTGTTTATAATGGACCTAATTTACTTGGTTAGAACTAGTATTTATTAATATATATATTTAAAATGTATATACATACCTTTTCAAAAATGTTTATTTAAAAGTTTAAACTTTTATTTCAACCATTATTATCATTATTTATATTTATTTTTATCGTTATAATTGTAATATTAAAAAGAAAAAAAAAGATAACAGAAAAAATGATTCAAAATTATTTATATTAATTTAATTTACAAGAAATAATTACTTTAATGATTACTTTAATAATAATAATAATAATAAAATGTCGTTAAAATTTAAATTAAAGGGAATAATTTATAAATGAATATATAAGAATAAAAAAAAAGGTGGATTCTGGAAGAAAATATTGATAATTGAATTAATTTAATGCATTAATAATAATATCGATAAGTAGAATATAGTAAAAGTAATAGTAAAGAAGTGAATTGAATTGAAGTTATCTGTAATCAGACGAAAGCATTATTAAATTAAATTAATGAGAAGCAGTATTAATTTCTCTTGCTTTACCTTTACCTCTAATTGCATATTCAGTTAACATTTGATTACGTTGATCATCCTTTTCATAAAAATCAGATTTATAATTATGTTGTCTCTTTGCTTCTAATTCTTCTTGTACTAAGTGATTATTAATTGCATTTGCGAATGATGGTCTACAGAATGTTGTAGTTGCAAATAATGGGACGGCGACTAAAAGAACACCTGAGATGAACATAACTGGGGTTGAAACCTTTGCCATTTTTTAATATATTGTATGTTGTGTTGTTTTGTTTTCTTCAAAGATAATTGATAAGCTAGTGCTTAATAAACTTGTGATGTAGAAAGAAATAAGATAAATAAATTAATATAAAGAATTTTACAAACAGAAGAGAAGATTGAAGAAATATGGGGGGACATGATTACAATTTATATAGTAATAATAACGATAATAATAATAGTAATAATAATAATTTTAAAAGAAGCTTAATTGGTTAATTGGTTAATTATGAAAGATCATTAGGGCAAAGTAGAAAATAAAGCAATCAATTAATCAAATTAATCAGGGAAGACTAATAAATAACACCACAAAAGATAAAAAGTGGTTTATCTTTAGAAAAAAATCTGGTCATTTTACATTTTAAGTGGGGCTCAGCATAGTATAATTAATTATTTATAAAACAATAAGTGGTGAGATTTTTTTAGTCCGTGACTGTTAGGTTAATTTAATGAGTTTCTCACCTTCTCTTGATATACTATCCAAATTTAAGTCTATTAATTATATTACTATATGGATATGCGCGGCAAATTAACATATACTAGCTGTATATATAATAATAATAATAATAATAATAATAATAAGAGTTGGAGTGGTAAGATTTTTTGTTTTTAAATTATTTTATTTTTTGTATTTTTTAATTTTTTGATTTTTTGATTTTTCGATTTTTCGAATTTTTTTGTTGCGTCGATAGACGCTTACGTAAATTAATTAGAATCTACTCTACCCTGATCGCGAGAATTATTCAAGAATGTTCTTTTTCATTTTTTTCCCTAGTATGAAAATAAAGTTAGTATGACGAATAATGTATTTTCCAGTAGAACGAACAAATGCCCAAAGTGGAAGTAATTTGCCACCACATTATTATTTAATGAGTATTAATTTATCTATTTTTTTTATGTATATATTCATTAAAGTTTATTTTCATTTCTTTATTTCTTTCTATTAAATAAATAAATATAAACATTTAAAGAAATAATAGAAAAATGTCTGATTGGGATAACGTTACTATTGTTGGTAGAAAGGCTAAAGTTGGATCTTCTGGCCCAAGAGAAAATGTGATTAAAACAAATGGTCAAATTAATGCAGCAAGAAGAAGTGGTGCAATTACATCAGTTGATAAAAAATATGGTATTGGTAATTCAAAATCAGATCCTGAAGGTCAAAGATTAACAAAAATTGATAGATCAGATGAAATTATTGTTCCAAAAAAAATTGAAGCTTCAGTTGGTAAAGCAATTCAAAAAGGTAGACAAGATAAAAATTTATCACAAAAAGATTTAGCAACTAAAATAAATGAAAAGCCAACAATTGTTAATGATTATGAAGCTGGTAGAGGTACTCCAAATCAACAAGTTTTATCAAAAATGGAAAGAGTTTTAGGTATTAAACTTAGAGGTAAAGATATAGGATCACCTTTATTTAAAAAGAAATAAAATGATTACACACACACATATATGTATATATATATATATATATATATATACTTGAAAAAAAAACTTTTATAAAAAATAAAGCTATTAATGATTAATAAAATTAAATAAAGTTAAACAAACTTAAATAAACTTAAATTAAATTGAATTAAATTTAATTAAATTAAATTATTATATTATATTATATATATGTATATATTCAATCAAAACAGAAAACGAAAAATAAATTTAAGATTAGATTTAATACGATAAGAAAAGATAGGATAGGATAAAATAATTAAAAAATGATAAGATAAAATAGGATAAAATGAAATTTAAACAAAATAAAAAATATAAAAACAAATTGAATCATTTATCCATTTATCTTTCTAATATGAAATTTAAAAATTATATTATATTAAATTATATTATATTAAATTGAATGCATGAATTTCATATCATTTTATAATTGTATTTATATTTATGTTTATCTTTATATTTATATATCTGATATATTGTTATATTTCATAAACGACGACGACGTGCAACTCGGCGTGGTCCAGGTCTAACAACAACTGCTGCACGAGGACGTGTTAATGCATTAGCCAGCATAACACCACCCATAACACCAACCATTGTTTTACCAACACCTGGACCATTAGAACCAGATTGTTGTTGAGATTGTTGTTGTGGTTGTTGTTGTTGAACTGGAACTTGTTGAACTGGAACATATTGAACTTGTTGAACTGGTACTTGAACATATTGTTGTTGTTGACCATATTGTTGTGGTTGTTGAACATATTGTGGTTGTTGTTGAACATATTGTGGTTGTTGTTGAACATACCTTTGTTGTTGTTGAGTATATTGTTGTGGTTGTTGAACATATTGTTTTTCAGGACCTAATGGAGGAGTCGTATATGCCGAATAAGCTGGTGGTGTATCAGCTGGAATACTTGGTTGTGGATTTACTGGAATAGGACCTGTTCTTGGTGATTGTTGAGTTTGTTGAGTTTGTGTTGGAATCTGTTGAAACATTGACATGTCTACAGGATTGCCATTGGCATCGTAAAGTTGTTGCATAATTGGGTTAATTAATTTTTAAGGGGATAAAAAATAGGAAGAAAGGAAATCAAAAATAAATAAATAAATAAAAAGAAAAGAAAAGAAAAGAAAGTAGAACAAAAAACAGCAACTAAACTAAAAGATAAAATTATCAAAGGAGAAAACCCCTATTAAATTCAATTATATATATAATTAATATAATATTTGACACAGCAAGTCATTCAATTCAATTCATTCATTGCTATCTGATAATCTGCATGATCGATGCAGCCATTATTTATTATTTATTATTTATTATTTATTATTTATTATTTATTATGAATGAGCCTCCTTTTTTTATTTTTTTATTTTCCTATTTTTCTGATTTTCGCATTTTTTCATTTTTTCATTTTTTTATTTTTTTTTTTTTTAAATTTCAGCGTTTTTCTAACATCGAACTGAAACAATTCCAACATGATAGTTTATACTTTTATTTTTATTTTTACTTTATTTTGGCTAAATACTATTATAAACTATCCTTAACATAAATAAACAACATATATAATGACAACTATACATAGTCGTGATCTTGGTATTCTGGATGAACATACATTTTCTATTAAAAATAAAGGTTTAAAATTGGATTCTCATGATGATATTAAACCTTACCTTGATGAATTATCAAAATTATCAAATGTTGCTAAGATTGATATATCAGGTAATACTATTTCACCTGAATGTTCAAAATTATTAGCTGAGGTTTTCTTAAAATTTAAAGATACTTTAAAAGATATTAATTTACAGGATATTTATACATCAAGGGATAAATTTGAAATTCCAAAATCATTATCTGAATTTTTCCCAATTTTATTACAATTACCAAATTTATCAGTACTTAATTTATCTGATAATGCATTTGGTCAAGATACAATTGAAATTTTAGAAGATTTTATTTCAAAAACTAAAACAATTGAATATTTTATTATGTCAAATAATGGTTTAGGTCCATTTTCTGGTGCTAGAATTGGTAAAGCTTTATATAAATCAGGTAAATTAAGAGATTTAAATCCTGAAATTTCAAAATCTTTAAAAGCTTTTTGGTGTGGTAGAAATAGATTAGAAAATGGTTCATGTGAAGCTTTATCATTAGGTTTTAAAGCAAATAAAAATTTACAAGAAATTAAATTATATCAAAATGGTATTAGACCAAGTGGTATATCAAAATTAATTAATTTTGGTTTATCAAATTTAAATGAATTAACAATTTTAGATTTACAAGATAATACTTTTACATTACCTGGTTCTTTTGCATTAGCTGAAAATATTAAAAGTTGGCCAAATTTAATTGAATTAAATATTAATGATTGTTTATTAAAGTCAAAAGGTTGTAAATTATTTTTAGATAAATTAGCTGAAATTTCAAATATTTCAAAATTACAAATTTTAAGATTACAATATAACGAATTGGAAATTGATTCTTTAGAATTATTATCTAATTTTGTTAAAAATTTAAATGATTTATCTGCTTTAGAATTAAATGGTAATAGATTTGAAGAAGATTCTGAATTTATTGAAAAAATAAATGAAATTTTTGAAGAAAAAGGTTTAGGTGAATTAGATGATTTAGATGATTTAGAAGAACCTGATTCTGATGAAGAAGAAGAAGATGAAGAGGACGATGATGATAAAGAAGAAGCAGAACCTGTTGAAGAAGTTGACGCAAGATTAAAAGAATTAGAAAAAGAATTATCAGAAACTCATTTATAAGAAATATATATGTATGTATATAGATTACATAAAAAAATTAAATAAATCGATTCATTAATTTTAATTTAATAAACTCTCATTCTCGTTTGATATCCTTTTCTTTAGTTTCTGAATTAATTTATCCTTCTTAATCCATCTGTTCTCTAAAAACTTTTCTAATCTGTTTCTCTTTAATGGAACTCGACTTAGAAATTTTCCAGCAACATGAATCAATATAATAATTTCTACATTATTATCTCTAATTCCTAAAATATTTAACAATGATGGTGCTTTAAAATCAATTATTTCATTAGTTAATTTATTTCTACTATAATAAATTAATGTAACATCGTAAAGTCTAGTAAATCTAGTCCTATATAATCCACCAATAGCATTAGAAAATCCTCCAAATCTAGGGTATAAAATATTTTCAAATGATGGTAAGTAATGTTTTTCTCCAAAAATATTTTGCTTCCTCAAATTTTTTTCATCAAAAATATTAACTTCTGGAAATAAGGTTAACCATTGTGTATTGCTAATTGGTGAATCTAAAAATTTATGAAAAGTTGAAACCAATGTTTCACCATCTAATTCCCAATTTTCATCTGATTGTGAAATATGTTTAAAAAATTCAATAGTTGGTATCTCCCAAATTTTAAACCATGTAAAAAATTTAACTTTAGGTATTAATAAAGTTGATAAACTTTTTGTGAATATATTTTTTTCATTATTTAGAAGTTTAAACTTGATTTTATAGCCATTTTTAATTTCTTTTTTAAATCCTTTTTTTCCTTTCTGTTTCCTGGCATCTGCTTTTTTTGGCTTGTTTCTTATCTCCATATTTATTTCTTCTTCTTCTGAATCATTTTCCAGCTTATTTTCTAAATCAGTTCCAGTGATTGCATTTAATTTTTTATCGCTTAAAGTTCTGCGTGTTAACATTGGAAAAAGAGCATGGTCTACAATAGAACAGTGGTTACTAATAATTAAAGCATTTTCATTTTCAATTCGATCACCAACAACATTAATCTTAACGCCATTTAATTCCTGTAAAACAGAGTTAGTAAATACATTAAAGATAAATAATTAAAAAAATCTTCTTATTGGTTTCTTTTTTTCTTACAAGAATATAAATGCATAATGTCCAAAATCCTGAGGAAACATGAGCCTCAAATATATTTTTTGAAGATGGCATGGCTATTTTTAAAAAAATAATTGCATGAGATAAAGTATTAAACAATAGACAATACAATAACATAATTAAAATAAAGGCTAAAGCTCTTGAAAATTTAAAAAGGTTTAATATGTTAGGCGAATCCAAAATCAGTTTAATTTCACCTTTACCTAAATGATTCAAAATTTCAGAACGAAATGTCATATTTTTACTTTTACTCAATATGTTTGTTACTTCGTTTTAGATACAGTTCACTAAAATGAAAAATAAGACAAGTAGAAAAGAGTTTGAAAGATGGCAAAGGGATCTTTTTTCACGAAAAGGGGAGGAATTTGAAGTAAAAATTTTGCTCAATCTATTATTTTCTAATTTTACCATTTTAATCTACTAAATATGGGGCTGTGTAAGTATAAAAATCAGCAACTGCATTTGCTACTATAAGATAACGTAATAAAGACTGATGTAGACAATTTAAACACACATAGCAGCAATAAAAAATTAGTAACTTTTAATCTTTGGCAAAAGAAGCTACTCATTTAATTCACCAAAACAAACAGCAAGCAATTTTAAGTGAAAAAAATCCCAATTAAATAACTGATATCTGGTTCACTTGTAAAAGGTCAATAGAAAAATCCGGCTTTTCTATTGAATTGAGTGAATCAATCTCATTGAATATTTCCTAATAAGGAAATTGCACATATTATGAATTATGGAAACATGTATGACAACAGTAGCACTAGTATTGTATAATAGTAATGTAGTAGTAGTAGTAGTAGTAATTTTTTTTTTATTTTTTATTTTCTATTTTTCTTTTTTATTTTATTTTATTTTATTTTATTTTATTTTATTTTATTTTATTTCAAAAAATATTTTTTTAGTTTTCTTTTTTTTTTTCATTTTACTATACTATTGATAAGAAATAAATAGATCCATAAAATTAGAATCATCTTCCATCATAAACCATGTCTCGTGTGATTGTTAAAGGAATACCTAGTTATTATACTGAAGTAAAATTAAGAGATCATTTTGCAGAAAAGGGTAATGTTACGGATGTAAAATTGAAAAAAAAGAATAATGGAGAATCTAGAAGATTTGCATTTATTGGTTATAAAGATATTAAAGATGCAGAAAATGCAGTTAAATTTTTTAATGGTTCATTTATTGATACATCCAAAATTACTGTTGAATTAGCAAAATCTTTTAGTGATCCAAATGTACCAATTTCATGGAAAGAAAAGAAAAAACAAAGAGATGAATTATTAGCTAGAACTGAAGAAAGATTAAAAAGAATGGAAGAAGCTGCAAGTAGGAAAAAATTAAAGAAACAAAAGAAGGTTAATAATTTATCTGAAAAAATTGAAAATAATCCACATTTAAAAGAATTCGTTGAAACTATGAAGTCTGCAAATCAATCAAAATCTTGGGCAAATGATGAATTAGTTAATGTTGATGGTGCTCCTACAAATTCACAATTGGAAAAAGCATTGGGTATTAAGAATAATAATAATGCTGATGAGGATGATGGCGCTAATGATAATAGTAATGGTACCGATGCTCTTGTTAAAATACCACCAGTTATAAGTCATAAAGGTGATGATAGTGATAACGAATATGATGATTTTTTGATGAATGAAAATAAAATTGAAGAAGATGAAGATGATAATAATGCTGTTGGATTGATAAATAAAAATATTGATAAAAACGAAGATGAGCCAATGATTTCATTTTCTGAATTTAAAGATACCAATCAAAATGATACTAAATCAAATGATGACAGTGATGATGACGATGATGAAAAGAAAACAGAAGATGTTGATGATTTAGATTGGTTCAAAAGTAAAAGAAAAAGAATGATTGATGGTGCCGAAATTACTGAAGTTGCTGAAGAAGAGTCTAAGAAAGAATCTATTGATAAAGATATAAAAAACGTTAACGAAAAGGCAGAAATAAAAACAGTTGATGCTAATAAAGAAGAAGAATTTCAAAAAGAACTTTCTCTTGAAGAAAAGAATATTGACAAAATATTGGTAACCGGCAGATTATTTTTACGTAATATACTTTATTCATCAACTGAAGATGATTTTAAACAACTATTTCAGCCTTATGGTGGATTAAAGGAAGTTCATATTGCTGTTGATTCTAGAACTGGTAAATCAAAAGGTTTTGCATATATTCAGTTTGAAAATCCGAAAGACGCAATGAAAGCATATATTCAATTAGATAAACAAATTTTTCAAGGTAGATTATTACATATTTTACCTGCGGATAATAAAAAAGAGCATAAATTAGATGAATTTGAACTTAAAAATATGCCATTAAAAAAGCAAAGATTATTAAAAAAGAAATTTGAGGCTTCAAAACAAGAATTTAGTTGGAATTCACTTTATATGAATTCAGACGCAGTTTTAGAAAGTGTAGCATCACAATTAGGTATTAGTAAGAATGAATTAATTGATCCAACAAATTCAAGTTCTGCAATTAAACAAGCATTAGCAGAAGCTCATGTTATTGGTGATGTTCGTACATATTTTGAAGCTAAAGGTATTGATTTAACAAAATTTAGTGAAAAGGAAAGAGATGATAAAATTATTTTAGTAAAGAATTTTCAATATGGAACAACAAGGGAAGAAATTGGTGAATTATTTGCTGCATATGGTGAATTAAATAGAATTTTAATGCCACCTGCCGGAACAATTGCAATTATTGAATTTAGAGATTTATCATCTGCAAGAGCCGCATTTACTAAATTATCATTTAGAAGATTAGGTAAATCTATTTTATATCTTGAAAAGGGGCCGAAAAATCTTTTCATCAAACCAGCAGATGAATCAGATAATATTAAATTTGAAGAAACAGCTAAAGAAGTTAAAGTAACTGCAAATGAAATTATGGAGAAGGATGCACTTAATAATGAAGGTAAAGAAAATGAAGGAGAGAATGAAGATGAAGATGAAGATGAGAATACTGGCCCAACTGTTTCAATTTTCATTAAGAATTTAAATTTTACAACTACATCAGGATCATTATCTAATATTTTTAAGCCATATCCTGGATTTTTATTAGCTGTTATTAAAACCAAACCAGATCCAAAGAATATTGGTAAGACATTAAGTATGGGTTTTGGATTTGCAGAATTTAAAACTAGGGAACAAGCCAATGCTGCATTAAAAAGTTTAGATGGTTTTACTTTAGATGGACATAAATTACAATTAAAGATTTCTAATAGGGTTGGTAATAAAGACGAAGATTCCTCAAAGGTTAAAAATAAAAGAAATAAAAGTGGTAAAATTATTGTTAAGAATTTACCATTTGAAGCAACAAGGAAAGACGTTTTCGAATTATTTAATTCTTTTGGTTCATTAAAATCTGTTAGAGTCCCAAAGAAATTTGACAAATCAGCAAGAGGTTTTGCGTTCGTTGAATTTTCAACTTCTAAAGAAGCCAGTAATGCAATGGATCAATTACAAGGTGTTCATTTACTTGGACGTAGGTTAGTTTTAGATTATGCAGAAAAGGAAAGTGATGATGTTGAAGCTGAAATTGAAAAAATGACAAAGAAGACTAAAACTCAAGTTAGAACTAGAGAATTAGCTGATCTAAGAGAAGGTAATTCAGGTAAAAGGAAGTTAGAATTAGAGGAAGATGATGAATATTAAAAATAGAAAAACCTTTTAGCATTAAAAAAACAGTTTATATAAATTGAGGAAAGAATTTTTGTTTATATACATGATATATTTTATAAATATTAACTAATTAAAATAAAATAGAGAAAACTTTTAATTTTTTAAAAAAATTATCATTTATTTTTTTTCAGTAAACCTTCTTTAACCAAATAATATTTATTTTGGTGTTCCTGAGTTAAAGATAATGGGGACCAAGAATTTTCAATTTCACCTTTAGATAATTCTGGAATTGTTTTTGATATTTTATCCATTAATGTATCGTAATCTAAAGTTTCAACGCTTTTATCGTCAACCAAACGTGATATTGTGGATATGTTATTGGGCACTTCAATGTTATGTAATTTTGTAATAAAATTTAATTGTTCAGTTAAAGATTGAATAATTTCAATTTTACGCTCTGGAGAAATTGATTTGCTTAATCCAGATAATTCAAGTAATCGATCAAGAATTGAATTACTAATATCTATTTCGAGTTTTTCCTTTTGTAAAAGTTCATTCGTTGACCATGTTGATTCATTAAAAAATGCATCTAGTTCTTCACGAGATTCAAATTTTCTACCTAAAACAGGGGTAAAATTGGAATTTGATCTATGAAATACAGTTCTTGAAATGGGTATTATCCTCAAAGTTGGTCTAAACATTTGATGGTATTGTAATTTGTAAAAAATCACACACTAAACTGAAAAATATTAGATCAGTATTACCACAATAAGTATAATTGTTTAAGAATCAACCATTTATATTAAAGTGTATTATAATCTTCTATCTAATCGTCGATCGACCTTATCTTAAAAAATATATATAATCAGATAATTAAGGCTGTGGGATTTGGTTTATTTTTTTCTGTTTTAAAAAATTTTTTTTTTTTTTTTTAAAATTTTTCAGTCTCTGATTGTAACAGTAATATAATACAAAGATTATTATTGCTTGATCTTTTTGGTTTATCTTTTTCTTTTCTTTTCTTTTCTTACAAAGAATTTTAGTATTTCATTACAAGAAAATTAATTTATCACTGTTATAATCATGGGTCCAATTAAGAAGAAGGGAGAAAGAGGTAATGCCAAAAACTTCATAACTAGAACAAGAGCTATCAGAAAATTACAAATTTCTCTTGCTGATTTCCGAAGATTATGTATTTTTAAAGGTATTTATCCAAGAGAACCAAGAAATAAAAAGAAAGCTAATAAAGGTTCAACTGCTCCTGTTACTTTCTATTATACTAAAGATATACAATATTTAATGCATGAACCTATTTTACAAAAATTTAGAGAACATAAAACATTTGCTAAAAAATTAACAAAAGCTTTAGGAAAAGGTGAAATTGGTGATGCAAAAAGATTAGAAGAAAATCGTCCAAAATATAAATTAGATCGTGTTATTAAAGAAAGATATCCATCATTTTTAGACGCTTTAAGGGATATTGATGATGCATTAAATATGATGTTCCTTTTCGCTAATATGCCAGCAACAAGTGCAGTTAGTGCAAAAATTACAAATCAAGCAAATAAATTAACTAATCAATGGTTAGCATATGTTGCAAAGGAAAGAGCATTAAAGAAAGTTTTTGTTTCTATTAAAGGTGTTTATTATTCTGCAATTGTTAAAGGTCAAGAAATTAGATGGCTTGTTCCATTTAAATTTGCACAAAATATTCCATCAGATATTGATTTTAAAATTATGCATACATTCTTAGAATTTTATTCAACACTTTTACATTTTGTTTTATATAAATTATACACTGAGTCAGAATTAACTTATCCACCAAAAATAAATGAAAATAGATTAAAAGGTATTGGTGGTTTATCAGTTTATATTTTAGAAACAAATGAACAAAGGTCATTAGCATTACCAAATAACATAAATGAGAATGATACTAATAGTGAATCATCTACTAGAGAAACTAAAATTTCATCTGATGAAATATTAAAAGCTATTGAAGCTGATAAAAAGGGATCAAATAATAATGAAGAAGCAATTGAAGAAGAAATTGTAGCAGTTGAAAATGTTGAAAATACTGAATTAGATGAATTTAAAGATAATAATAAAAACACTGGTGATATTTTAGCTCAACCATCTAAATTTGCTAATCAAGTGTCTGAACTTTTCAGTAAATTTGTATTTTTCATTGGTAGAGAGGTTCCAATTGATGTTTTAGAATTTGTTATTTTATCAGCAGGTGGTAAAGTTATTAGTGAAGCATCATTAGATGAACTTGAAAATTCTAAAGATATTGATTTATCAGCTGTAACACATCAAATTGTTGATAGACCAAAAATTTTAAAAAAAGTTCAAGGTAGGACATATATTCAACCACAATGGGTATTTGATTGTTTAAATAAGAAAACTTTATTAAATGTTTCAGAATATGCACCTGGTGAAACATTACCACCACATCTTTCACCTTGGGGTGATGCAGGTACTTATGACCCTGAAGCACCAATTGAAGAAGGCGATGAAGATGAAGATGAAGATGAAGAAATTGAAGGCGAAGATGAAATCGACGAAAATGAAGATGGTGATGTTGATAATGTTGATGCTGAAGAAATTGATGATATTGATGAAGAATTAAAAGAACAAAAAGAATTAGAAATGGAAGCAGCAGGTGTCAAATATTCTTCATTAAATGATGTTAATAGCAAAAAGGATAAAAAGAGAAAACATGCTGATGTTGAAGGTAAAGAAGAAACAGATGAAAAGGATTTGAAATTGATAATGATGAGTAATAAACAACGTAAATTGTACAAAAAGATGCAATACGGATTAAACAAACAAGATACTAGGAAAGCAGAATTAGAAAAGAAACGTAAACTTCTTGCAAAAAAGAAAAGAGAACTTTCTAAGATTGATAAATAAATAATATTTTATGTAAATAAGTATAGAATTATGCAAACACATAAACAAAAAGAAGAATATTAAATGTAATGAAAAACAATCTATAGATATATATATTATACTTACTTTACTTTACTTTACTTTACTTTACTTTGCCTAATTTATTATTTACCCTCACTTTTCACTGCTCACTTCCCCTTCCTATTTAGTTATACTAAAGTCCGAAATTAACACACTACTTAACAACACTACCCATAAAGTTTAAATTCGTACATTTATTTTATGGCTTATACTTTTTCTTTTTCAAAGCAAAACCACGTACAAAAATTCAAAACAATTATGTCTGAAGGAAATAACGAGTACTATATGGGCTTTCAACAAAATGTTGCAGCCACTCATAATTGGAGAACAATTAAAACATGTTTACCTTTCATGATTAAATATATTCAAAATTCAAAATCACTTAAAATTCTTGATGTTGGATGCGGTCCAGGATCAATTACTTATGACCTTTACAATAACTACGGTCATTGCAATAATGTTTTAGGTGTTGATACACCTCAGGATTTAATCCAATCGTGTAAAAATCAATATTGTGATGGTAAAAACAAAATCTCTAATTCTAATAATTCAAACACTTTAAGTTTTGAACAAGCATCAATTTATGATTTACCATACGAAGATAATACATTCGATATTGTTTACTGCAGCCAAGTTTTGATCCATCTTAAATCACCAGTTAAGGCTCTCTGTGAACTGAAAAGAGTCTTAAAAAAATCACCTGCACCAAATAATCATTCATATTTGTTTCTCTGTGAAGCTGAAATGCGTTCGGTCTTAATACATCCATTAAAATATCAAGATACATTCATAAAGTATTTTCAAGCTATTAGTATGGCTTACACTAAATTTTCATTTGGACTCAGTTTAAAGGAAGTTTTACAATCATCTGAAAATTTTGAGTCTGATGATAAAAAACCGTATGAATCAACCCTTGATGTTTTCCCTTGGTGTATAAGTGATGAATTGGCCAGGAAACATTTTGCGTCAATGTATATTGCTCGTATTGCTGATCGTTCTGATATTACTGATGCTAATCTTTACATAGATGCTTGGAACAATTGGGCTAACGAGTCGACTGGTGTACTCGCCCTGATTAATGGTGTCCTCACAGTTTTGTATTAATATATTTTACTTTAGTAAAATTAAACGAAATAAAATAAATCAATAATTCATAGTATCATAACATCGTAAACTCCCCACACAAAAAATATGTATTATTAATTATTAATTATTAATTATTAATTATTAATTATTAATTACTACTTATTAATTTACCCTGTAAGTGTAATGCGCAATAGTTATCGGAAAGTTAAACTTAGACTAGATTAAACTAACACTGAACACTAAACAGTAAGCACTAAACACATAAAGCAAACAGCACGCAGCATACAACATACAGCAAACAGCTAACAGCAGACATTACAATAGCGAGCCATCTTTTTTTCAATTATCAATTATTACTGCATCTGGTTTCATTACTGGACTTACTCATTCAATTGCTACTTCTTCTTCTTGCCATAATATATCAATTAGTTTTCTAAAAAGACATATTTAATTCTATCATTTGCATTGAAGGTTCAACGTATGAATACGGAAGACTTTTCAGAAGCATTATCACAAAATCCACACATTAACCCCCACATAAATCAACGTGTGATCATGAACCATAATGTTTCTGGGTTTTCCACTGATACTACATTCAAGCAGCATATACCGAAGATTGCAAAAGAATACAATCAATCAGAACTTTTGGGGAATATCATATTGCCTCAAGAGCAGAAAATAGAGCATAGCAATGGAAACAATTATTCGAATTTACTACTCCAACAACAACAACAACAGCAACAACAACAACACCTGCAACTGCCACTGCAACATCAACATCAACATCAATCAACTTTTGGCCTTGTGAATATGAAAAATAGTCCCCAAAATGTATATACAGATTCCCGATCTCAGTATGTTACCCAAAATTCAACAAATAATTTTAATCGAACTCCAGATTCATTATCACATATCCCAAACCAAGGTCAATGGACTGCACAACAAAATGAAAGTACAACTGCGGCACAAAATAATCTCTTAGCTTCTAATATAGCATCCGCAGAAAATGCAAATCAGGTTCAAATGCTACAATTACGACAAATCCAAGCCACTTATGGTAATATTCAAAACAGCATATCAAAGAAAATAGATAATGATGAATTACTAAGAAAAAATATATCTTCGTCCATTTCACCAAATGGACTTGGAAATACTATAGATAATATGACGCCCAGTGCATCAGCATTACATACTAATGGCCAACATACGATTCATTCTACTGCTAATAGTAGTAATGCAAGAATTAACAGGGATATGAATATATCATCAACTCCTTTAATGAATTCGTTAGAAGATATTAATCATTTATCGCAACAAGCGCATGTTGTACTACAGACGCAGCATCAACAGCAACAGAATCAAACGATATTGATACAACAACATAACCCATTAATGAATCAAACAATACAAAATAGAGCACCATTGAATCAACAAGCTAAACAAACCGTTTCTTCACAATCATCGCAAGCAACTTCAGTATTTCAAGATTCTTTAGATCATACTCCAATTCAACAAAATTTTACTTTTCCACCCAATACACAGCAATATTCTTTACATTATAAGCGCAGTAGCGATTCTTTAATGCAACAACAACAGTATTCAAATCAAAAACAATTACCAAATAATATACAAAATGAACACCAAAATCATGATCCGAGCAGATATTCATCATCTGGTAAAATTCCATACAATATGGTTTTAAGTGAAGAAGTGAGAAGAAATTTATCAAATATTGCAATTGTTAGGTTTTTAAGATTTAGTGATTTAATTACATGTCGTCATGAAAAGCCAAATTTACCTTATTTGAAAGAAATTGTGGATGATTTTTTTGACAATGATGCCAATTTGAATATTTGCTTGAGAATTGCTAATGAAAATAAAAAATTTAGTATATCTTACAGTTTAATTCCTTTATTATATGTGAAATATCTTGAAAATGTTCAAATGTTTGAATTCACACAAAAATTCTTAAATGCTACAGTTTTACCAGATTTATCAATGAATGTTCAAACTGACCACTTTTCATTCAAATGCGTTTTTGAAGATGGTTCATATTGTAATCATTTTGGATCTTTAAAAGTTAATATGAATAAAAGCCTGAAATTTCAAGAGATTGATTTGCTTACAGACTATAATGTTTCAGGTCTGGAATTCGGAGCATTGGATAAATTTATGAAAGAATTTAAATTCCAAAATAAAGCAACGCCAGAAATGGACCATATTAAATCCCATTTTAAATGTATTTCAAGTTTAACTAAATTTGGTTTAAGAGAAGATTTACTAAGATTGTTGCAAATTGGTGATGTTATGACATTATCCAAACCTTTGATAAATCATTTTATCGAATCGAATTCAACTTCTATGTTTGAAGCTTTAGATACTTTTAACCGAGTGAATATTGCTTCATCTGAGAAGGGGAAAATGAACAATTCTGATCCTGAGGTACTTCCTAAATTTTCACAGACAAATATAACTCCACATGAATTACCTTCGAAAAATTTCCAAGGACAACACGAATCTGTTCAAGTAAGAATGCACGCTCGTTCTCATCAAGGTAGTCTTGGCAATATCTATAGCAGAAATGGAAATGATATAGCAGTTGGAAAAACTCCAATAGATCAAAATGGTGAAAATACTCAAAATAATGAAATTAATTATGATAATAAATCAACTGTTCCTATCAAAAGATTATCGAATGCCGCAGGCCCAGCTCCACAAATTGTGATTAAAACTTCAAATAAAAAGTTTAAACTTCAAGCACCTCCTCCACCGAAGGCATATAAAAAACGTAAAGATATGTCTAAAACTGAAGAATCAAAGCACGATAGTTCAACTAATGAATTAAATTCAGAAATGGGCGTACTTAAATGATTTCATTATATTACGTTTACTTGTTTAATTAATACAATGAAAGAAGCGGAATGAAAAAAATTCTTTTCAGACCTAAATTTTAGAATGTTATACTTTATAAATAAAAAATTTGTACACTAATTATTAATATCTGTAGATTTTGAAATAATTTTACAAAAAGTTAGTTGTGATAGATTAATGCGTAATCAGCCAAATTTTGTATTAGATAAAGATGCCTAATATCGATCTAATCAAAATTTTAAATTTTATGTCTGATTCCAATACATGCATGTCAAGATATTAGTCTTCTATCTATTCAGTTCAATGCTCCTTGGTTCTAAAATATCTAAATATGACCTAAATTTTTAATTTAGTGGTCTTATTTCTTTCTGAAATTTGACGTAATCAAAATTTTATGGAATCACAAATGTTGGCATCAAGTTTGGTGACTAATAAGTTCTTGTTTCAAGGAAATTAATTCGCATTTGAATAAAAGTTACTTCACTTTAGCTAAATCTCAGTAGTTTTTTTCAGAAGGTGATAATATGAAGAAGAGTTTATATTTTTAGTCAATATTTTCCAAAAGTTTACGGATTTTATAAAAATGGCCTCTAGGAGCATGGACAAATCATTAAAAAAGCTTTTTAATAAGAATCTCCGAAAATGTTTAAAATTGTCAACTATTCATGAAACATTTTGAAATCTTTCTATTAGTTACATGTCTCCTATGCCCATTGCTCCTTCATTAATGAGGTGAGCTACCAATTCTTTATTTATGATGGAAACACTTAATCTCTTGTTTTATATGTTTCTTTTCTTATTCTGAAAAAGAGATTTCCTGTTTGTTGGCTTTACAAATTTGCTTAATTAAATACTTACCACTTTACAATGAATATTCGACTTAAAATTAATAGAAATAACAAAAATTTTTCCCATGCCGGTAATTTACTTATCTTATAATATTATTCTTCTTGAAGAATAAAAGATAATTCAATCCACATATTATTTGTTGTGATAAATGATTTTACGAATTCTCCTAAAGTCAAATACTTTTATTATTGTGACATCTTATCTTTCATAGCAATGCGCATGATAATATGTTAACACAGTAGCAAAAGAATGGCAAAACAATAGATAAACGTTTTCTTATTTGATAGAATATCATCAAATATTATATGAAAAGACGCCAGGTAATTGCTGAAGAATAATATGCAGATAGGCAATCATAAAAATGCTGTAATGTCATTCTATACTCATAATAGTTTTGTTTGAAACATTTTCTCTTTATGGATTGAGCATTCTAAAATGAAATATAAGATAGATTATAAAATGCAAAGCAAAAACTGATAAGGGAAAATGTCTCATTAAATAATAAAATATAAAAACAGAACGTCTAAGTTAGTAGTACAATAAAAGGTTGACCAGACTACTTGTTTCCACAGTAAATTTAAGTAATAATCGCATAAAATCAAACACCAAAAAAACCAAGTAAATACTGAACAAATAAGTATACAAAGAGCTAGCAAACGTTGTCATCATTTTACACCAGGCTCTCGGCAGATGCATAACATTACAAAATGATAGTCCGTAAATATTCAACACATTTTCCGTTAGCTTTAGAAAACATTAGGAATGGAAGTGGTACTTTGTTTGAAACCAAACAAACGATTGATTTTTGACGAACAAGGTAAAAAAAATTTTGGGAAAGTAAAATGAGGTCTAACAGCAGCAATTGTATTTGCTAGATTTGCCTGAGAAACATTGGCATTGAAGGATACCTTCGTGATGAAAAAAATTGAAGAAGTAAGGTAATGGTCCAATACAAGACTGTGATTATGATGAAAGACCAGTAAATGGTGTTTCTAAATGATGTTTGTTGGGTTTATCTAAGAAGAAGAAACAAAGACGTTATTACAGATAAAGTAACTAATAAAATAATTTTCACTCTGCCCTTCAAGACATCCAAACATGGTTAGTATGTTAATGGTTTGTGATATACAGTAGAAGCGTTAAAAATAACGAAACACATAGGTGATAGAAGAGAAGCAGAATGGGATAGGCAGAAAAGTATCATTCCAGAAAACTAAGCGAAAATCCAAGTGTTTAAATCAGCCTCCTTAGCTTAGTGGTAGAGCGTCGCACTTGTAATGCGGAGGTCGCTAGTTCAATTCTGGCAGGTGGCATTATTTTTTTAAAATGTTTTTGGCCAGAAATAGTATAAAACGCTTTACTGAAATTTTTTTAATTGAAGATTCTTTTATTGTCTTAAAATCTTTTATAAACTTATTTAGATACTTTTTCTAAACAAAAACTTATAAGATATACGATCGATTCTTTTTTTCAAATTGAAATGAGCAAAGGAATGGAAACCGATGGGGTGAAGAATTTATTAGCAACTCTAAACGACCTCGTGAAATCAGTATCTGGTAAATTAAAAGAAAATATTCTAGAAAAAACCTTATCTGAATCAATTGATGAAATTTTGAAAAAAGGCGAACTTGAAAATAATCAAGCAACCAGTGAACTTGAACAAGCCAAATTATTAAATATGTATTCATATATTTTAGTTTCATTATATTTTACAAACTTAAAATTAAGCGGAGTTAAATTGAATAACGAATCATATATAATGCAAGAAATTAAAAGAATCAAAGAATATATGGATAAAGTCAAAAATGCAGAGGAGTCTTTAAAAAAAAATGAAGTTAATGAAAGAAAAAAAGAGGATGAATCTCAAAATTTTATTAAGACTCATTTAAGTGGTCATGAACCTGCAGTTTCCAAAGTCCATTTTCAAAATAAAAATATAGAAAGCGGAAACCATGTACGATTTAATAATGATGAAACTCTTACAGAGACTAAGAATGCTCAAAAAATCACAGAAAAATTCAAAAAAGCACAAAAGGATATAAAAATAAAAGACAAGGTTAGGGGAGAAGATAAACAGAAAGTTTCAAAAGCCAGTAAAGTATCAAAGGAGTATAAAAAAAAGAAAACAAGCAAGATATAATTTTTATAGACCATATATAAACCTTTATTTTATAAAATCTAATGTAATTTAATG
This sequence comes from Pichia sp. PB3310, assembly GCA_023629255.1. Lineage (NCBI taxonomy): Eukaryota > Fungi > Ascomycota > Pichiomycetes > Pichiales > Pichiaceae > Pichia > Pichia sp. PB3310. The sequence continues at coordinate 41,870 of JAMAJE010000034.1, read as the reverse complement.
TAATGGTTAAAAATATTCCTATTCATGTTAGATTACATATAAAACATCAGTGCACCACAATAAGCTGGCAAATACGTTCCAGAAATGGTTCTTTTTACTTTCTTTATCTTTGGGAGGGGTGTAGGCCAAAAAGATAAGAGGGAACTCTTCATATTTTAGCTTCAAAGTTCATACTATCATATAGTGACAGATTAATGTACAATGTTTCAATATTTAAGAGGTCTATATCGCCGTCATAGAAAAAAATTAGTTTTTGCCACCGGTTTTGCGGCAGTATCATATCTTATTGGTATTTATGTATCTAATAAAATCAACAAATTTCAAGAACAACTGAGAGAAGAGAATGCAACAAGAGATTTAATCAAAAAAAGATTTTCACAGACACAAAAAGACTGCTATATGACCTTTTTATCTTTTTTACCGGTATTGATTGAACCTATTTATAAAGAATTAGATGTTGAAAAAGTGACAAAAGAGCTAAAATTGATTAGAAAAAATAAAAGCATTTCATCAGATGGCAGAAGTGAGTTAAATAGTGAAGATCTTGCAAGCAGTACAATGACACAATCTGAAAATAAAGGCATATTATCCGACAAAAGTGTTAGTAAACCTAGTAAATCTAAAATTGAATTATGGCAAGAATTGAAAATTAAATCACTAACTAGATTTCTTACATTAATCTATTCTGAAACTTTACTTATAATACTATTACATTTGCAATTGAATATAATTTCTAGGAAATCATATTTAAAAACAGCATTTAAATTAGCATCGAAAAATCAAGGTATTAAAATGATCGATTTAGAATCTAGTGAAGATAATAATAATGATCCCGATAATAAAGATTTACCAGAACAAGCATTTTTATCATTCACTTGGTGGCTTTTGAACAGGGGGTCAATGAAATTAAAGGACGTGATCAATGATTGTGTTGAAGGAGTTTTCGATGAAATTAATTTAAGAGATGAATTAAATATTGAACAATTTGGGAATTTAATTTTTGAAGTTCAAAAAAGTATCGATTCTAAACTTTTTGAAGTTGAAAATTTAAATTCAAATGATAATAAGAGTACAGGAAAATCTTCACATAGAATTATATCGTTGGTGTTACCACCGAAGGACCAGGAGTTCGAGTTGTTGCAAAATACAAATACCCCTGAATTTCTTTTAAGTTTTAATTCCAATCCATCAAACATGCAGATGCTACAAAAAATGGACTGTGAGTTAAAGGAATATTTAGATGGTGATCAAGTTTGCCAATTGATAAAAAGAATTTCGGCGATTGGTATTTCTAGCATTCTAGTAAATGTCGATCAGAGTCTTCATCTTAAACAGGAGATTAAAAACGATCTATCTAAAGATTCCACAGTGTCCACAATGTCTAGTGACACTGTTAGTAAGTGGAAATTGGCATTCATTCTAGCTGTTTTGACACCACAAACTAATGAACTTGCCAATCGACGTATTGATAATAAAGTTCTATTTTCAATGAATAATATAACGGAACTTGATGAGCTTAGTGCTAGTGTGTATTCCAATTTTGACTTGTAGTATGTAAAAAATACTGATGATGAAATATAAAAACTTAGTTATTAATATTATAGATTAGGAGAAATACTTTATTGTATCTGAAAATGGTAATAATATCCGCAGCTTTGCACTGTACTCTGTACGTACGCTATACGATGATTTATTTGCTTAAACGATGAGATCGTTCGAGGTGCCTCTTTTCTTTTGATTTCAAATTTAAACGTGTTTGTTCCCTATTTAAAAATATCTATAAAACTACTGATAATAACAATTGTTGAGACTGTTACTGCATATATATTATAGAAGCATATACAAGTTTATATAAAAGAAAAAGGAAGAACAAAGATTTGAAAAGCATCATATAAATATTTAATCATGGATACATTAGATTTATCAGTTCTTTTGGCGATTTTACTAGCTTTGATAGCTTATGTTGCCAAAGGAAAATTATGGGGTGAAGGATCAGGTGAAACAACTGCATCTTATAAGAGCTCCACTAGTGAATCGAGTGATTTTGTTGAAACCATGAAAAATACTGGTAAAAAAGCAATCGTTTTTTTTGGTTCCCAAACAGGTACTGCAGAAGATTATGCTTTAAAATTTGCAAAAGAGTTTCAATCTAAATTTAAAGTCCCAACAATGACAGCAGACTTAGCTGATGTTTCATTTGAAAACTTTCAAAATATTCAGAACGAAATTCCAGATTTTAAACTAGCTGCTTTCTTCATGGCAACATATGGTGAAGGTGAACCAACTGACAATGCAGTTGAATTTTTTGATTATCTTTCAAATGAATGTGAGGATTTAACTAATGTTAAATTTATTTGTTTTAGTTTGGGTAATTCAACTTATGAATTTTATAATGCAATAGGTAAAAAAACTGCAGCTGATTTATCTGAAAAGGGTGCTGTCATGATTGGTGATTTAGGGTTAGGTGATGATGGTAAGGGTACAATGGATGAAGATTATTTGGCTTGGAAAGATTCAATATTTGATATAATCAAAAATGAGTTACACTTAGAAGAACAAGCGGTAAAATATGAACCATCGATTGAAATCATAGAGAATAACGATTTAAGTATTAAATCTTCAAATGTTTCATTGGGTGAACCAAATTCTCATTATATCAACGCAAAAACTGATGAACAACTTAACTTATTAAAATTCGGTCCATTTGATCATAGTCATCCATATTTAGCACCAATTCAAAATACAAGAGAATTATTTAACTCCACTTCAAGACATTGTATTCATGCTGAATTTGATTTGTCAAGTACTAATTTAAAATATTCAACTGGAGATCATGTTGCAATTTGGCCATCAAATTCTAATGAAAAGGTTTTAAAATTATTAAATATTTTAGGTTTGAATGAAAAGAAAGATCAAGTTATTGATCTTAAATCATTAGATCCAACAGCTCATTTACCATTTCCAACTCCAACTACGTATGATACTGTTTTAAGACATTATTTGGAAATTTCAGGTCCTGTTTCAAGACAATTTGTTAAATCAATTTTTCAATTTTGTATGAATGATGAAACGAAACAAAATTTATTAAAAGTTGCAGATGATAAATTGTCCTTTCACGAATTAGTTACTGAAAAGTATTATAATATTGCAGATTGTTTAGAATATTTAAGTAATGGTGTCGCATGGACAACTGTACCATTCTCTTTCATCGTTGAATCAGTTGCTAAATTACAACCACGTTATTATTCCATTTCATCCTCCTCTTCAATGGAAAAGCAAACCATTCATATCACTGCAGTTGTTGAACAAGAAAAACCTAAAGGTGCAAATAATTATGTTACTGGTGTTGCAACAAATTTATTATTAAATATTAAAAAATCACAAGATAAAGGAACTTCTGATAATCTAAAACTAATTGAAACATATGATTTAGAAGGTCCTAGAAGCCAGTTTCATAATAAATTACCAATCCATATTAGAAGATCTACATTTAAATTACCATCTAATCCGGCAACTCCAATTATTATGATTGGCCCAGGTACAGGTGCAGCACCATTTAGAGGTTTTATTAGAGAAAAGATTAAACAATTAGAAAACGGTACACGTAATATTGGTGATTTATTATTCTTTTTTGGATGTAGGAAATCTGATGAAGATTTTATTTACAAAGAAGAATGGACAGATTATGCCAAGAAATTGGATAATAAATTTACAATGATTACTGCATTTTCAAGAGAAACTGAAAAGAAGGTATATGTTCAGGATAAGCTTTTAGAGAATACTTCTAAGGTTGTTGAATTATTAGATAAGGGAGCATTTTTTTACGTTTGTGGAGATGCTGCAAATATGGCAAAAGGTGTTCAGCAAGCACTAATAAAGATTTACCAAAATGAAAAGAATGTGACAGAAGAAATCGCTACTACAATGGTGAAACAATTAAGAGTGAATAACAGATATCAGGAAGATGTGTGGTAATCGTAGGAATAAATAACCTGAACTGTGTATATAACTTATTTAATTATCTGATAGTATAAATTATTTTAGCATTGTTTTTTTCTATCTAACTATCGATCGCACACAATCAATACTTTCCAAAAGTGGGATAATAAAATTTTTTCTTCTCAAAATTTTTTTTCTTTCTAATCATAGATGATGAGCAGTATTGACTGTTATTCTAACACATTAGTTGGGACAGCCTTCAACTATACATAGAATTCAGATTAAAATGGGATCGGTTGATTCAGAAACACTTAAAGGTATTAAAAATAAACAAAAAAGACAACAATTATACGCACAACTCAAACATGAGCATAATAAAAGTCGTCATAAAGAACGTCAAGCAAGAGCTCGTGTAGAGCACGATAATCCAGAATTAAGAGAGAAAAGACTTGCAGAAAATGTTCCTGATACAATTGATTCTAAAAGAGTATATGATGAAACTGTTAATGTTGATATTGAAGGTGAAGATAATTTTGACAGTTACTTTAAAGATGGTCAAGAACCAAAAGTTTTAATTACAACCAATGCAAATGCTAAAAGATCAGCGTATGAATTTGCTGCAATGATGGTTGAAATAATACCTAATGCATCATTTGTTAAAAGGCAAAGAAAATATACTATAAAAGATATTGCTGAATATTGTTCAAATCGAGATTTTACTGATTTAATTGTTATCAATGAAGATAAAAAAGTTGTTAATGGTATAACGTTTGTGCATTTACCTGAAGGTCCTACATTTTATTTCAGTATTACATCATTAATTGAGAGAAAAAGAATTACTGGTCATGGTCAACCAACGGGGCATGTTCCTGAATTAGTTTTAAATAATTTTACAACAAGGTTAGGTCAATCAGTTTCAAGATTATTTCAATCTCTTTTCCCACATAAACCAGAATTTGAAGGTAGACAAGTTGTTACATTACATAATCAAAGAGATTATATATTTTTTAGAATGCATCGTTATATTTTCAGGAATGAAGAAAAAGTTGGTTTACAAGAACTTGGTCCTCAATTTACATTAAAATTAAGAAGGATTCAAAGGGGTATTAGACAAGATATTGAATGGGAGTACAAACCGGAATTGGAAAAGGACAAAAGAAAATTTTATTTATAATAATATTATTATTACAATTTATAATTTTTAATTATCATTATAATTATAATTATATATTTAAATTTATAAAGTCTATAAGTTACTCAAATTAATTTTAGTTTGCAGGTTTATTTTCTATCCTTTCAAATAATTTTCTTGCAATTTTTATATCTTCTAAAACCAAACTTTCATTATGGACTTCATAATCTTCATTTTTTCCAATATTATTATCCATTATAACCATTATATAAATATTTGAAGTTAAAATATCAAGATAAATTGAAGAATTTTTACCATGTAAAATCAAATTTTTAAAATTAGACCTAATTTTATTGACACTTTGTTTATAAGTTTTCACTATATTCGAAATTTTTTCAAATCTTTTAGGATCTAAATTATCTATAGGTTGATTAGAATATGAATTTATATTTGATTTATATTTATCCATTGAAGAAATTACTAAAAATGTTGTTTTTTCAAATAAAATAATTTCTCTTGCATTTATAATTTGATTTAATTTAGCTAAATGTTGTTCATAAATAGCAACATTTGCGATCAATGAACAAACAATTGAAGACCATGCTTTATATAAACTTTCATCCCAAATTGAAGTTGCAAATCCCGTTATTTTAAAACCATATTCATTAAATGCAATATTTTTTAAATTATTATACATTAGTTGAAATAATTCTTGTCTTTTATTTGATTGAACTAAATCAATTTTATGAATTAAAATAAAAATTTTAACATTCGGAGAAAATTTACTTAAATTTTCTAAAACTCTTTTAAAAGTATTTATATCTTTTGCAACTTCTTTACTTTCAACATCAAAAACATGAATTAAAACTTCACATTTTTTAAAAATATTATTTGAATTATTATTTGAATCACCTGCATTACTTAAAAAATTATCCATAAAAACATCTTGACCACCGCAATCCCATAAATTTAATGTCATATTATTTAAAAATCTAAGATTTGAATGTTCAACATCAATTGTTGCTCCTAATCTACGGGTATCAAATGCTGAATAATTTGAAAAAATAATTGATCTCATCGATGATTTTCCCGAACCCGAACGACCCATAAGTAATAGTTTTTTCCCAGATGACATTTTTTAATTAGTTGATAAGATGATTGTATGGATAAATATATCTTTAATCTTTTACTTTATAAATAGGTTTGACTTTAATTAAAACTGTACTGTATAATAGATTAAACGCCTATCTTGTGAATTTTGAATTTTCATGTTTCAACTCTAATTGTAGTGCGCGAATTTTATGAAGGAATCAGGAATCAGGAATCTGAAGAATAAACTGTATGAATGAATTAAATATTGAAGATAGAAAAGAACAGAGTTATTTTTAATTTAGGTACGAATATGTTGAATAAATAAAGAGAACCATGTTATAATCTCTGTTAAAGATTCAGAAATTACTTTTTTTATGTACAATTTAGTTATATTAACAAAAAACCAGACGCTTTCTCTCAGATAAATGATGTTATGGTTTAATACTTGTAACATTTATTTATCTGTGTAAATCAGAATTTAAGAAAATTTCTTAGCCATCAGAAAGAATGAATTGTTTAAAATTTTTAGTACTGCAAGTGCTAATTGATTATGTGCAGTAATAATTTAAACTTATCAATTATTTTTATAGGATAAGTTTAAACAATCTACATAATAATATTACAGCAACGATATGGCGCAGCAAACCGTTTGCCCAAGTGGCTTTGATTCTGCCGATTTTAATCTCTCTATATATAAGCTGTTATTTTTCCTTTATCTACTGAAATTTTTATAAGTATTTCAACTTATTTTCGTCACTAACAAATGTTCCAAACTGCAAAATGAATAGGACATCTAGAGAGCTTGTATTTACAGAGGAATACTTTTTTTGGAGGACTCAATTGAATCATTATTCAAATTACAGAGTTATCGTTGAATATTCCGAAGAGCTAACAATAGATAAAGTCTACAATGCAATTACTAATATGATGTATAAATACAGTACTCTTGCTGCTGACGTTAGACCAAATAAATCTACTAAATTAGAATATGATGTGGGATTCGTCGATCATGTTAAACTAAAAGATGTTGTTGAGTTTATTAATGATGAAAAATTCAATAATATCGAAACCATTATGAATTTTTATCAACATGAAGCCTTTAGATTTGGTTCAAATAAACCATTATGGAAACTAAAGATTATTAATTCAAAATACGCTGTATTTTTTAATGATCATATCTTTTTTGATGGTACATCAGGTAAAAACTTTCACATTGAATTTTCAAAACAATTGAAAAATCCTGTATTTTCACAAAATAATACATTAGATTCAACCGTGTTTGATAAATCAATGGTTGATTTTGATGAATATCAAATAACTCCAAAACCAACAGATATCATTAACTTTAATGCACCATTAGGTTTCACAATTCTTAGATTAATTACTGAATTTGCACCACGGTCAATTACGAACTTTTTTAAATATTGGTTTAGTCACAATCCTTATGCAAAGATCTTGAAATATAACTCCGTTTCAATGAAATCACTCAAGTTGATCCCTGAAGAGAATAATGAATGCCGAAATTTACATTTAACTTCGGATAAAATTAATTCGTTAATTAATATTTCAAGATCTTATAATGTCAAACTTACGTCATTAATCGTTACACTTGCACATTTAAGTATGGATCAATATATTTCTTACACAGGTGAAGATGTCAAAACTAGTATTCCAGTTAATTTACGCCCATTAATTGATTTAGAAAAAGCTCAGCAATTATGTTCAAACTTTTCACCATTATTTGGACTTTACGTTGGAGCTATATCCTTACAATTACCATGTATTACAAAAATATGTCCGGATGGTAAAGTTAATTGGGATTTGGTGAAATATATTAACGAGAAAATTCATAAAAATATTCATAAATCTGCATATGATTTTGGATTACTTAGACTGGTCAACACCAAAAAATTCATTATTGACAAGTATGCAAAAAATGACAAATCAACACTTGAAATTTCCAATCTTGGAGTATTACCAGATAATGATAATATGGTTCAAGCATGGTTTGATCAACCTTCTGAAATCTTCAGCATTAACATGATTAGTACAACAAAAGGCTCAAATTTGGTGTTAAGAAGTGCCAAAACTGCCTTTGTTGATGGCTTTAGAGAAACGATGGAAAGATTAATAGATGAACTAATCAAAGAGAACTCTTAGAATTTTGCTTTTTTTTTGTTTTATGGTTATTTAAACATTTTACTTAGATTCTTTTTATAACAGCTATGTATGTTATTGTGTAGTTTGCAAAAACTTGTTTGGAAGCAAAAATAAGACCTTCAAGAAATCTTTCTTGATCTATCCTTAAAAACGTTTTTTTTTCATTAAGAAAACATTTACTAAGATTATCCTTAATCAAGAAAAACATTTTTTTAAACTAAGCAAAACCTTAATAACGTTTCATAAGTTTATTCCAACAATACCTCACATCACATAATGTATAATGTATAATCGAGATTTTGCTCGATTAGGCAATTTTCTGATTTGATAAAATTTTTCAAAAGCATGAAGGAGCTTATTCATACCGTAGTAGTTACCCAAGCTTTTCTCCCTAAATTATAGAGAATTATTGGGAAAATGTGTGGGATATTGTTTCATTATAATGAAATTTGCAAAGTGGGGGACAGTTCTCAATTTGGAAATGATTCAATCTTTAATTCTTTAGTTCCAGTCATTCGAGAAAGAGGTGGTGATTATGAAAAATATAAAACAGTTTACAACAACAAAATTGAATTATTTTCTTCAGTTTTATCGCTTCGTCAACCTTTAGCCAAGCAGCCCCTTATTGATTCTCAATTTGTTATTCAATTTAATGGAGAATTATATAACGATGAAATTTCAGAAGGTATGAACGATGTTGAATATTTACATTCATTATTAATAGATTCTAATGAAAATGAGATGATCAAAATTATCGGGCATTTGGTCGGTGAATTTGCGTATACTATAACTGATCAAATGAATAAAAAAGTGTATTATGGGAAGGATATTTTGGGAAGAAAATCTCTATGTTATTCAGTAAATGATGAAAATCTTTATATTAGTAGTTGTCCTCCACATGATAAAGAAGATAGATTTAATTTTGTTGAATGTGAAAAGGCCAAAATATATTGTTATGATTTGGAAAATGGTGAACTAACTACTATTTCGTTTAATGAAAATATTGAATTGCCAACATCCTATCAAGTTTTAAATAATTTGGTTCCCAACAATTTTAAAGAGGAAGAATTTGTTAATGAATTACACAAACGATTATCAAATTCTGTTCACAAGCGTATTTCTACAATTTTTCCTTTACCTCAGGATCAAACGAATAGTAAATTTGCCATTTTATTTAGTGGAGGTATTGATTGTACACTTATTGCTGGATTATGTGGAGAAATTTGTGAAGAAGGTACCGTCATCGATCTATTAAATGTCTCCTTTAGTAATCCAAGAGCCAATCTGAATTATGATGAAACACCAGATAGATGTTTGGCAATCAACAGCTGTAAAGAATTAAATGATAAATATAACAATTCTAACAAAGTTAAATTTAGATTAATTAAAATTAATGTTTGTTATCAAGAATATTTAGAAGCAAAAGATCGAGTTATTAAATTAATTTATCCAAATGATACAGAGATGGATTTATCAATTGCTATTGCCTTTTATTTTGCTACAAGTGGTAGGAATAGTGATGGTTTTGAAAATAGCAATTGTAAAGTTATATTAAGTGGGTTGGGCGCAGATGAATTATTTGGTGGTTATACTAGACATGAACGCATATTCACACCAATAAGTAATCAAGTTAAACGAAGAATAAAAAACAAACCAGTTACAGATACAAATATCTATGATTTATCAGAGTTGCAATCCCAATTAAGAGATGAATTACAATGTGATCTAGATAGATTATGGGAAAGAAATTTGACAAGAGATGATAAAGTTATTTCATGTTGGAGTAAAGAAGTAAGATATCCATTTTTAGACGAATTTTTTGTGGAATGGGTTACTACTGATGGGAATGTCCCATTAACATGGAAGTTGAATTATAATATAGAGACTGGTGAGATCACCAGGAAAAAAGCACTTCGAAATCTTGCACTATATATGGGCCTCGATTTTGTTGCTTTCGAACCCAAACGTGCTATTCAATTTGGTTCCAAAAGCGCTAAGATGGATATTGGCTCAGGAAAGATGAAAGGAACAGACAAACTACAATAATCCAAAATAATGTAAACAAAAACTATAAGTACATAATTTAACTTGTAGAGCATCGTGGATCAATAATAACAATAAACCACGCAAATACCCACGTTCCTATCACGGGTTTGCCGTTTTGGGTATATTGTTTTGTTATTTTATTTTCCTTTTTTAATGTACAAAATATATAAATAGGGCCTTTGGAATCAAAGTTTAGATATTCTTTTATCTATATAACAAAATATAAATGGTATTTATGACTATCATGTGAAGATATGTAAATACTGTAATAAATATATTTCCAAGTAACTACTTCATTTATAATAATCAATATGGCCGATATGGAACGTTCCACTAATGCTAGACAGTTTACTCCGTTTGAAAAGTATTATTTTTGGAGAAACAAATTAAACATGTATTCAAACTTTCGTGTTGCTGTGGAGTATTCTGAAGAATTGGAAGTTAAATCCATCTATTATGCCCTTAAACAAATGACTGCTCAACATTCAAGTCTCTCAATGAATGCTTATGAAAATCAGAACACATGGTGGTTTCAGTTTCCATTTTATTTAAAATTCATGAAGTCTTACAAACTCTCCGACGTGTTGCAAGTCATTGACAATGAAAATTTAACCGTTGATGACCTGTTCGACGAATTGCAAGAAACTCATTTCGAATATGGCCAAGAAAAACCATTATGGTCATTAATCTTATTAAACAAAAAAACATTGGTTTATTATAGTGATCATTTATTGTTCGATGGATCTTCAGGTTTAAACTTTCACAAGGTATTTTCACAAGCATTAAAAGAAGTTAAAGACAATAAAGAGAGTGATGAGTTTACTGGGATGAATTCCACATTATTTGATATAAAGAATACTGATTGTCAATTCCATATTACTCCTAAACCATCAGAATTGATTGATTATTCGGTTCCAATATTTTACCTTTTTTACGTTTTTATGATGATTTGCTTTCCAAAATTTCTGATTAAACTCATAAAATATTATTTTATTGACGACGGAAACATTTCTAGATCAAGGACCTATAATATGATATCATTATCCAAGAAAATGATTCAATTAAAGGATAACAAAGATAAATGTAAATTAGTTCATATATCGCAAGAAAAATTGCAACAAATAATTTCAGATTGTCGAAAATATAAAGTTAAATTAACCTCATTGTTGGTTGTTGTATCATTATTGTCAATCTCCAAAATAACAGGTAATGAGAAAGATACAATGGTTGTTATTCCTGTCAATTCAAGAAATAAAATTAAAAAAGAATTTAATTTAAAAGATGAGTTTGGACTTTATCTTGGTGATTTAAACATGGAATTACCGCCAGTTGAAAAAATGTGCTATAACGGCGAAATTAATTGGAATTTCGTTAAATACGTTAACGACTTTATTCATAAAAATATTCAAAACTCCCAAAGAGATCTTGGTTTAACAAGTTTAATTGATTCTAAAATATTTCTCGAACAACGAAAAAGAAATAATGAAAATACAATGATTGGAACTTTATTAGTATCTAATTTAGGTAACCTAAAAGATGATGACACATTTGAAAATGCCTATTTTGATCAACCGTGTAAGTCTAGTGCATTGAGTTTATTCGCAATGAATGTTATTAGTACTAGTAAAGGGGGAGCACATTTAACCCTTCGTTCTGTCAATCAACATTGGCTCAGTATGTTCAATGAAGGTGTTCATAATCAGCTAGCAAAGTTTTGAATTTCCTTTCAGTTCTTTTTTAAATGTAAGAAGTACATTAAATTTAATATAAAATATGTAACAAGTTAAATGTGTAAATAGAAATAAAATAACTGAAATATAATTGACTATTGAAATCATGCTAAATTTTTATTTAGAACCATAAAAGCTGTATTAGACATTGGATCGCCAAAAGTAAAAGAATCATCATGTTTCAATTCAACATATCTTCTTTTAGGAAGTTTTTCTCTATTCAAATAAGTGCCATTGGTTGAATTAAGATCCATTATATAACAACAAATTTCACCATTTTTTGTCTTCCTATATTGTAAAACTGCATGCTCCTTGGAAAGCAGCTCAGATTCTTCGTCATCTGAAATTCCAATATCTGCTAATTCCTTATCTCTACCGATTACATAGTAAGATTTTTTATTCATGATGGGAATTTTTGTAATTTTATCTCCACATTCTTTATATTTAAATAAGTGAAGTGGGCAAGTTTCATCTGTACATTCAAAAGCATCATCCGGAGGTACGTATTTAGATTTGCTATTTGAACTATTACTCACAATTCCCACATTATTGTTAATTGTTTCAGTTAAAATACCAGATGGAGTAAGATCAATTTTAATTGGAGTTTTCGCCTTTATATTGGCAGACATTTTTTTTTCTGGCTTAGTAGGTATTCCTCTATTGGGCCTTCTAATATAATCTCTTGAATCACCTTTCGCCTTCATCATATTTGTAATTATTGAGTATGCAAAACGTCTACATCAAAAGATACTTGAAAAACAGATGAGCCCTGATGAAATTAGCAAAAAATAAAAAATTAAATGGTCAATTCAAACTAATCTAGAAGGCATGAAAAAAAATTTGCGTCGATCGAGGCAGAAATTTTGAGGATTTCTATGATGTATCCAATGAGGGGAGAAATCAGTTTTTGTTCATGAATTAACCACATTTTTAATGTATAGCATTGCAACAAACGAAACGGTTGATTAAAAGATAACAACACACAACACAGCATGTCCTACCCAATTTATTTTAAGGAACCTGTTAGAGTATGTATTATTTAGTCATTTTGTGGGGCTTTTCTTTCCAATCAGATTTATATGGTCATAATACTAACGATGAACACTTCTACGTGATTTATTTCATATTAATTTAGTGGTTACGTTACCAAGCACACAATAAACCACATCTTTTCTTCTCTGGTTTTATTGCATTTTTAGGACCTGTTTTCCTTTTCGCAGGAACACCATTAAGAAGAAAGTTTTTATATGATGATGCAGCTCCATTACCATTAGATGGTTACCCAGTTCCAAATAGAGCTAGGGTTCCAACACAAGGTTACGAAGATTAAATAGTTAATCATTAACAACTACATTTCACAAATTAACTTATTACTTCAAAAGAAATTCATTATTACACGTCCTTTTATTTCATTTATGAAGGAGAAAACAAATAAGATTAACTCAACTTTGTTCAGTCCAAACATACACATTTATAGGCTTTTATAGTTTTAACCAAATTCATATATTTATTTTTCACAAAAAAAAATTATTATCATAATTATAATAAATAGAATTGTTATTTTAACTTAATGCATCTTGTTATATGTACTATTTACACGCTATTTTTATTAAAAAGAATACAAAATTTAGTTTTTTTAGTAATTTATAGAATCACCATCTGTAAAAACCTGGGGCATTACCTCTAATTTTACCACCAGTGACAAAACTACCAACATTTTTATTTGCATTTCTCTTTTCTAATAAATAAGTTAATCGTTTCTTTGTTTGACTTGTCTTTAATAAAAATCTAACACTGACCCATTTAAACGTCATAACACCTGCTCTACCTCTACCTTTACAATCAACTCTTTTCATCCAATGTCCATCAGTATGAACCCAAGATTCAGCAATATATAAATCATCAACATTGTAATTCATCTTTTCAGCATCTTTTATACCTCTTTCTAACATTTCAACTAAATCTCTTGCGACTTTCTTTTCCATAAAATGAAGTTGAGTAATTGCCTTTTTTAACGGTAAATCTTTCAAAGCTCTAAGTACAATATTAGTCTTCTTAATTGAACCTTTAATTCTCCATGACCTTAAATAAATAGAAGGTTCTAAAGCTTCAATTTCTTTATTTGATAAATTTAATGTATAAGAATTACCATCATTTAATTTCACTAAATCCATATTTTTGAAAAACCCATTTTTAGTAACATTTGCATTATAAATCTGTTTCTTTAATGGTGTTAACAATGAATCAACTGTGAAGAAAGGTTTAGGATTTAAAAATTCTTGTAATTTTTCATCATCTTCAGGTTTAACATATTGGATTATACTTGCATCACCTTCCTCTGCAACTGCTAGATTATTTTGATTAGTTTCTTTACCTTCGGCTCTCTTCTGATCAACCGATGAAGTCAAATCACTGAAGACTGAATCAACCGGTTTAGTTGCTAACCATCTTCTAGAATTTATACGACCTGCAGGAAAGATACCAAATCTCAAACTGGTCTGTGCCAAACGTGGGAATGCAAAAACCATTATTGCAATATGAATAAAGTGACTGTCCTTGTTAAAGAAATGGATATATATGTAAATATACAGTTATATTTTTTTTAATCTATTCAAAATAGGTTTACCTCTATTTAAATGTCATTTCATGTCGTCGAGTAAAGAAAACCAAAAAAAAAGTGTGAAAAATTGAAAAATTGAAAAATTGAAAAATATTTCATCTGTGCACCAGGATCAGTTTTAACGTCTTATCTCCTTTCTCCTTTCCCGGGATATCGTACATTGTACAGTATGAGTCTTCTATATAATTTGCGGAGTACAAAGCATCAAATATTATTTATAATGGCAATGATAGTGATTAATTCTGTTTTAATTCGGTCTTTTCTTTAATAATACATATAATATTTGAGTGGTTGAATTAGACAGGCTAATGGGCAGGGTTTGTGTGGATTGCTTTGATACCTCTACAGGAACCGTTACTGGTCCTCGGAAGGTAGATATCAAAGATAGCAATTATCATTGGAATAACAATAATAATAATATGGTTAATACTGTTTTTAATATAGATAAATTTGAGACAGCTAACTCAAGCGGATTTCCATATAATCTAAATTCATTTTCTTTAGCAAATAAATCGGCTAGTAATCCTAGAGATAGGAGACACAGTATTACGAGATCTTCTATATCATTGATTTATAATTCAAATAATAATAATAATAATACTTCAAGCGATAACAACAATCGTCATCAGAATTACAATAATAGCTATAGAAACTCACGTTATGGAATACCAAGATTTTTATCAAATGACAAAGGAATTTCGAATATTTTAAATGAAAGACGTGTTAATCATGAGATACATCATTTTAATAGTAATGAAGCTTTTACTGCGGGAAGAGTAGATAATAATAATGATACCGAAAACGAAAATGAAAACGAAGATATTGCTGATAATGATGAAGAATCAAATTTTTTTGTCACTTCATCCTCAACACTAAATCGACATAATACTAATTTAGGAAATTCCGATACTTTAATTACTTTTGAAGTTCAAGAAGATGACGATGAAGACGACGATGATGATAATGATGAAGATGAAGATGATGATGATGGTAACAGCGATGATGATGATGACAGCGATGATGATGATGACAGCGATGATGATGATGATGATGACGACGACGAGGAACATGAGGAACAAGATGATGATAAAAGTGCAGAGGAAATGGATCACGAGGATTGTGATGCTGATGATGATGATAAAGACGCTGATACGGACACTTCCAAACCATCATTGAATGAGCGTCCAATTATTTACAGGTGTAAATCTTGCTATTCAGATATTTGTCATTCATCACTCATAATTTCAAAGGACTTTTGGGGCAATAAAGGTGAAGCTTATTTTGTTAAAGATGTTTTAAATGTCAAAGAGGATAATAAAGAAATCATGAAGAATATGCGTACTGGTCAATATGGTGTTAAATCAATTTCTTGTATCCAATGTGATAATGTAATTGGTTGGAAATATATCACCAGCGTTGAGTATGTTGAAAGATATAAAGTGAATAAATATGTTATTGAAAAAAATTTATTAAAAACTTATCAAGTTCCAGTATGATCCTTTCAAAAAAAAAAAACACAACTTTTGTGATGACTTCAATTCTATTTTTAATTCATTATTATTTATTAACTACTCTTTTCTTCTTCTTTCTTTTTTATGCCTTGTTCTTTTCCTGTTTTAAATATATTTTATACCTTGCTTTAATTTGGGTAACATGTTGGTTCTTTTTCATAAACGGATTATAAATACAGAAATACGTAAATTTTATAATCACATAAATTTAATTACGTCTTTAGTTTAAAATTTTTTTTCTAACTTTTAGTTTTTTTTAAAGAAAAACAAATGCAAAAATAAGTCTATAAAATGCGAAGAAAGTGATAAATAAAAAGTCGAAAAATTGATGAACTGAAGAGAAATAAAAAATATAACATATTGCAAATTAAACGTGAATAAATATTTCAAAATTGAATGAAATAAGGAAGTAATCACTATTGAATTATTTCAGTTATGGTTGAAATTTTTACGTGGTTTAGGAACGGGTGGTGCCGCCTTAGTAATTTTGGCTTCATCGTTGCTAAAATCATATAAATCATCATTTATTGCAAATGTTGTTCTCAATGGAGAAAATAATCTTTCCTTTTCTAATTCATGTTTAAAACTACTAACGTTGTTGGTCAAATACTCATACCTTGTGGCACCACTGCCCGATCTCACACGATTTGATGAATTTCTTGATGAACCAAAAATATTAGTATTATTATTGTTGTTCTTGCTCTTATTGAAAGGTTCGTTAAAAATTTGATCAGTATAATCACCAGTGTTACTTAATTGTTCTAAATAATGTGGTTTATAATCAGTATCACTTTCTTTCAAAGGAGAATCCGTTGGTGAGTATATTGGCGAATCGATATTGAAATTATCATACGGTGAAATATTGTTCATTATTCCTAAATTTTTTGCGCTCTCAAATTCATCCCAAATACATTGTTCATTTGGTGATTCATAAAGAACTCCCATAGCTCTATCATTTATTGTTAATTTGTTGATTGGAGTTGTTGGTAATGATAGTTTATTTGGATCAACTGTATAATTCATTTTATCAATTGCATTACGGCCTTTGCTCTTACGAGTTGGTGGAATTGGCGGTAATAAATGTTGGTGAGTTTCACTTGATGCATTAATCGCATTCAATGCACTTTTCATATCAAACAAACTTAAGTCTAGATCATCATAATTATTATTTTCTCTTTCCTTTTCATCTAGACCTTCAGATCCATCTATTTTAATTTTGATATTAGATATTGCTGGTGGTGTTATATCTAATAAATTTGGTTTATTGTCTCTGTTTGGAATTGGCGGAGTGTGTAGATCAATTGAGGTGTTTCTTTTTCTTGATATGTTTTTGTCAAATTCTTCAGTATCATTACTCCTGTCATAAACACGATAACTGTTATGCAACTCCATGTCTTCATTATAATCACCTTCATCATCAGAAGTGTATTTTTTTGAACCATGAACAAGGTATTTCCAAACAATATTTTTTGGGTTTTTCTTATTTCTTCTTAAAAAAAAGAAAAAGAAAAAAAACCCGAGTAGAAAAAAGAAACCTAAAATTGACCCAATCGCAATACCTGCGATCGCTCCACTACTCAATTTCTTCTTAAATAAACTGCTAAAGTCTAATCTAGATTTTAATGCATTAATATCGGTAGTAATTGCAGGTGGTGAAATTGAATATGTTGAACTCAATGAATCCACATATAAAGTTGTAGTTGCTAATAACGATGTCGTAATTGTTGTTTTTGAATCGGTGACAACATAAACTTGAGTATATGTAATATCTTCTAAATATTGTGTGATTGTTGTAGTTAATTTTGTTGAAAAAGTATATGGTGATGATAGTGACGATGGCAAAGACAAAGATGATAGATATGGAGGCGGAAATTGAGATATTGATGACGTTGGAAGTGTTACTGTAGCAGATTTCCTCGAATGGCTAGATTTGGTTTTGGTTTGAATGGCTAGCAAATCCGAATCGATGTAAGTAGTTGGTGCAAGTGAAGAAGAAGATAAAGTTGAGTATAATTGTGAAAGAGTTACCTGTGAGATATTCGATACTACTCTAGATGATAGTGGGAGCGATAGACTCACTGAGGAATTCGATGATGTTATTGGCAAATATCCAGCTGGTAACGTATTTGTGGTAATAGTGGGTATTATTAATTGAAAAGACGGTGTAATTGAACCTTTCGTATTTAAATGTGTATAGATTGTAACAGTTCCGTCGTTTGGTGTTTCTGTGGTATAAGTTGGATATCCTGCTCCGTGACTTGTTGAACTTGATGTAGAAAATGAACTCACTGTTGTTATTGATGACAAATCGATAGACTGCGTTGTTGGATTTAAACTCATTGTATGGTCTGTCGTGAGTCCTTGCTGCATTACTAAATCTTGAGTATCATATGAAGTGTCCGCTCGTTTGTCAATTGCAGGTATGGCCTGCCTAATAAAATCTAAAAAAATATTTTCTGACATCTCTAACAATAATTTTTGGGTGGGATAGACGGAAATGTATTGGTAATATAATTTTATTATACTTCTATACAGAGTCGATAACGAAGGAAACCCCCTTTCAAATATTGTTTGATATTGAGAAACCCTGAATAAACTGTCAAGACCCTAGAGTTCAAAATACCAAGTAAATTGTTCAGAAATAGCAAGCAATAAAACAGATGATGCAATTCGTGCAAAATTTGTACATCAGACAACAAATAACAACAAACATCAAACAGCATTTAAAACAGTTACAACAATTTACAAATTACAACTTATAACAAAATATTGGTCGCGCAATGATATATGCTACTATTACTACTGTTACTACTATATATGTGATAATATTAAAAGCGTCTTTTGTACAAGCCCAATCTAATATTTTTAAGCTATCCCCATCTCTTATTTGGCTGACTTTCTTTCTTATTATGACTCCTATTCTTATTTTTCAGCTCTTATGGCCTCTTGTTGTTTTTTGATAATGTGATAATGTATGAATTAATTTATTTATATAAACCGAATATTTCGAACCTCCTGATTAATTTATAGTCAAACTTTCTTGATATTTTTGTTACGGCTACCATATTAAAGTACTCTTTTTAGGTTTCTTGAATAACTGGATTTTATCCTTTTCATTTATTTAAGTTAACCTTGGTATTGCTTAAACAATACTGTTTGCTATTAGAGTCCTAAATATCAGTAATTAGAATGGATAAATCTTAAAACGAACATAGAACTTATAAAATAATATGTCTAGTAATCAAAATTTCGATGGAATCAGTTTTTTTGTTTGCTTTTAGGGTTTATAACACTATGATTGGTTGATTCTACTAATAATTTTTTAAAACAGCGTATCTGT
The DNA here is from genome assembly GCA_023629255.1 of Pichia sp. PB3310. Taxonomy (NCBI): domain Eukaryota; kingdom Fungi; phylum Ascomycota; class Pichiomycetes; order Pichiales; family Pichiaceae; genus Pichia; species Pichia sp. PB3310. The sequence continues at coordinate 22,300 of JAMAJE010000034.1, read as the reverse complement.
TTGAGACTACTCTCATCTTGGAATTTTCTTATTCCAGCAGTTTTTTTTACTTCAATTAGAAAAGAATAATAACAACTTATAAAAATTAGTATAAATTGTTGAGCTATAAAAAAATGCTATTAATACTTAAATAAGCAATTTAAAACATTAATCGTTTTTGGGGTAATAATGGCAAAAAAATAAACTTTTTGATCAATAATGCCACAAATTTACATATCCATATATAACTTACCTAGTTCAGAGTATAGTGCTTGAAAAGTGAACCATTGCACCGTGATAACAAAATTACACGCTTCCGATGATTGACCATTTGATATAATAAATGCAAATTAAAATACATAATGTCAAATTCTCTAAATTCATAAATGTGTTATCTCTTCATAACTGTGCTATCTCTGCTGAAAAAGATCCTGATAGAAATCATCAAAACTAGCAAAGTTTGCTAAATCAGGTAATTCGAATAATTCAGAAGGCCAATTGTCAATAGTTTCGTTTAACTTTAAATTAACATTATCTGAGACTTTATCATGATTATGATCAAAATTATTATCGGAATCGTAATTACCATGACGATTATCAGGATTGTTCATTATAATTGCTAAATCTTCAGCAGACAACTTTTTTTGTTGTTGACTGTTTTTCCGATGCATGAACATCGTACTTTTACGAACTGCTCCACTACCAATAAATCCTTTATTTATGATCGTCTTAAAATTAATATTTAAAACTTCATTCTTATTAGCCAGTTCAACCAATTGTTTTATAATTTCGGCAATCGTTAAAATTAAATCATTCGTTTCTTGTCCTTGTTTATTCAGTTGCCAATAAATTTTAGAAATAACATTCAATGTTTTTTGCCTTTTATTGACATTCATGTAATTCAAATATTCAAATAAAGTTATACATCCGTAGACAATCTCATTTAATTGAAATGATGGTATGCCTTTAATAAATTTTGGTTTACACTCCAAAAATATTTTTAATAATTTAAATGAATAATATGATGCCGTGTTAAATCCAAAAAGTGGATCTTCTTTTTTATCTTTGATTGACTTATCTTCAATATATTTTCTTGATATTAAAATATAAGCAAAATAATATGAATAATAACTTACTTTTGTAACATCTTTATTTATAATTTGTTCCCAATTATCTTTCCATTTATTCAAGTCTTTAGATTCAAAAATTTGATTATCGTTATTGTTATCATCTTCATCATCCACTGTTTGAATTATAAAATTATCATCTTTTCTAAAATATTCTTCACTTTTCAAGATCCTAACTAACATTTTAAATAAATCTAATTGTGCAACTTGAATCGCATCACCAATTGTAGCATTAGGAAAATTAATTGTTAATTTGAAAAGTTTAAAATAATTTTCGTTAATTAAAACTAATTTACCCATTCCAATAGCCATTTGTAACTGACACCCAAATAAAGAATTTAAAATTCTCAGATGAAATAAATCATCATCACAATAATTATTATCATTTATAATTCTTTTTACTATGTTTCTAATATCAATTGATCTAAAAAAATGCATAATACCAATTGTGCTTAAAATCCATTTATCAAATTCTCCAATATCATACATACAAATATATAAAATTGATTCAATATCATGATCTGAAACAGGTTCTTTATTGTTCAAATTTGATATAATATTTTTTAATATTCCTGCTACACGTCTTTCAATATTTGTATGTTTATACTCTTTGGAAACCATCATTGTAATTAATACAAAAACGCACGTTATAAATGGATGTTCCTGAACATACTCTCTATCAATTACACTAATACCACCAGGTATAATGTAATAATGAAATATTTCTAAAAATATTTTAGAAAGTTTCAAGCATAATTCTTCATTTTCAAGATAAAATTCAAGAAATTCATTGGTCGCATTCTCAAATTCACTCCTATAATTAATCTTATCGTTATTAAGAACCAAAGTCTGTTGTATATTATTAATAAGATTTAATGGTGCATTCATGTCTTCACGTATTGGTAATTGTAATGATAAGTCTGAAAATGATGACAGTGATGGTGTAGCAATAGATTCAGAATTACTTAGAATTGAACCATCTTGTGAAACCTCTCTAGTTCTTAAAGTTTTATTAAAATCTAAACTAGTATCTTTTAGAGTATCGTTATAATCCTCTTTAAAATTATTCTCTAAAATACCAATACTTCTTTCTTGCAATTTAATCAAAAAATCCATTTTTTCATTAATGGAATTAATGGCTGTTTTCTCTTCTATTGAATCTTTTAAGACCGGTGGATCAAGTGGCTCAACTAATCCTGTTTCAATTTTTTCATTATAAAATGTATTATTTGGTTGTTGGATAGGTAGGTTACAACTGAGTTGCAATCTCAGACATCTTTGACAATTTGAACATCCATCAACAATAACGCATTTAGTTTTCAATTTCCTACAATTATCGCATGAAAATACCCTCCTTTTCCTCTTTTGTTTTGACTTCATATTTACATCATCACTAGAATCATGGGCTTTTTTGTCCACTAACACATGCTTTTTAGGTATTTCATTTTTATGGTCAGAAAATATTTCAGATAGTAAAGATTCATTGCCATTGGTTGATTGTTTATTATTTGGCGATTTTTGTCCTAGTAAATCTGTATGCAAAATATCATTTTTAGACGAAAAACTACGCATGGTGGATAAAAACCTAAGAAGAACAGAGAAATTGGATTAGCATATAACAAAAAAATAATTGCTTGACAATCTAAAACATCGTGGACAACTTGCTCATTGACGCAATCTACAATCTACAATATCTATGCGACGAAAACGGTAAGTCCGCTCGGAAAAACCAAAATAGGAAATAAAAAATAAAGGTTGTAAATGTTATTTTTTGTCTGTTCAAAAATACCTAGGAAACATTACACAAGTTACAATATCTGTAAAAGAATGATTGCAGAATATGCTGCAATAATTATACTCATTTTTTTAGAAAATTTATGAGAAATAGCATTACTTTTTTGTTTAACAAACTGATCTTTTATAGAATTGTTATTGTTGTTTTCATTGATACCTGGTTCACCGTTAATGCTTTCACCTGATTCATCAACTAGCAAAACTTCAGTGGTTGATGATTTACCCGAACCACATTCAACTTTACCACCTCTGACAACTTTACCAACTTCATTCTTTATCCAGTTTGAACAGTCAAGTTCTTCAGACGATGATTTCATAATTGCGCTACCTTTGATAATTTTTAATTCTTTAAAGTGATTGCTATCAATCTTACCACGAAATTCAATTGCTCCACCTACCGTTTTCAAAGCTACAAAAAAATCAAATTTATTAAGTTTGTTGTTATCAATAATCATTATGCCACCACCAACTTCAGATAATTTATCAAATTTAACTTCTTTCAAATTTTTGTTTTTAATGATGCTTAAAGTATGGCCAATTGATTCCATGTTTGAGAGGTCCAACGCTGAAAAACCATTTTGAGTAAAGTCTGCATTTTTCTCAACAATATGTAAACTGTCTAAATTGAGCCTTTCGGTATCCTTGATTGTCATTGATTTAACAGAAGTTAAATTTGGTAAGGAAACCTCAATATTCTCAGCATTTGCAGCAATTAATAAATCACCTGTAATCTCAGAAACTGTTGATTCAATTTTTTCTAAAAATCTATTATTATTAATATTTAAAGTCCGTAATGATTCAACATTAAATCCACCAAAACCAGTAAGTGAAGTATCAGACATAATTATGGAGTTGACGTTTTTTATGCCAGTTGATAAATCAACAAAGGTTAATATAGGTAAAACTTGCCACTTTAAAGCTTCCACCTTTTCTAAGCTTGGAAATACAAGTGAAGTCAAAGAAGTTAAAGTATTTAACTCAAGTTTTCCGCCAACTGTATTCAAATTTATTGCTTCCATTCTGATCAATGAGCTTGAATTTTTAACAATTAAATCACCTCTGATTTCTTTAATTGAATTTAAATACAGGATATCAGAATCAAAATTACTAATGTGTACATTACCGTGAATAATACTGCAATCAGAAATAGCAGCTAAGTCCCTTGAAGTTTGAATATTATATTCCGATTTAAAGCATTTTGAATGAATTTCTGGTATTAGACTGTTGTTACTACTAGCATGGTTTAGAAATTTGTTTGCATAAGAATCCGATATTAAAAATATTACAGTGCTGTATATGAAGTTACTAGGTCTCATTTTACTTGTTAAATGTTATGTCAATAGCAAAGAGTGTTTAGTTGTGCAGTTGCAAGAAAAATTATGAGAGAAAATAAGTAAAAAAAAATAGCAAGGGAATATTACTAAAATAATAATGATTGTCTAGAAAATTACACAAACATTCAAAAAGGAATTGAAAGGGAATCTTCCAATCTAATACCTAACAAGATATTTTGATTCTATTCCTTGATAAGGAAAAATCCCTTTTTATAGCCTCAAATAGAGGAAAAAATATGCTGTAGGCGAGATTCGAACTCGCGATCTTCAGATTATGAGACTGACGCCTTAACCAGCTGGGCCACCAAAGCATAATAGAAGTTAAAATTTGATCGAACCCAGGATCGAACTGGGGACGTTATGCGTGTTAAGCATATGCCATAACCAACTAGACCATCCGACCAAATCTTGAAAGTGCAATCTTTGCGTTTAATTTGTCTAGTGAATTTTTCTTCAAAAAAACTCTCAAAATTTTGTGTGCATAGTATGAAGCGCTGTGATTCAAGATAGGTGTATCAATGTCATATATATATATATATTTCAGCTGTAAGGAACAAAAAAAAGTAAGAAATGCAGGGCATCTATTCTTCTGTAAAGGAATAATCAGGTACCGGTTAGGTCGATGCTAAAATATCCTGGCTCTGACGAGGTATTGTACCAAAATGACAACATAATAATTAGAAGAGCTATGTTAATATTGATTAAATAAGCGTACTGTTGAGATACATTTCCAGAAATTATAACACTTATGGAGCTATGTCGGTGGAAAATGTGAAGTCTATAAGTAGGAAGACGTCCACCCTCTTGTTGTACATATTTATAAAATATTTTATATAGTTCATTTAGTCATCTGTTTCATCATCTTAGTAAACTATCTGATCAACGCCAGCACATTTCAACACTTACAACAAGGGTGCAAACATTTTTACATTTATAGACTTCGAACTCTCTTAAGAACGGTTTTGGTTAGACAAGATCATTAATATAATGTACATAATTTGCTCAGCATAATAAAGACAACCTATACGACACGAAGCCACTTCAAAAGGATTGTAAGTTTAGAGCAAAATCAGAATGCATTTTGTTGAATGATGGAACTTTCAACATCATCTTATCATGCTCCAAACTCTGTGAGAAAAATATTAAATATATTTAAACCTAAAGTTTTCCTTCCTTATACTTTATATGTTATAGTTTATACAGTTCTTTTATAGGGAAAACGGAAACCTACTATAAATATTCGATCAATTAAATGCGGAACAGATGCTTCTCAATTGATGCAGTGTATAATAGCTGGTATACATTTGGTATTCTTTACTTCATATTGAGAGCATGTCTCTACGAAATACGGCAAGTGAGTTTTTATAGAAATTATAGACGGTAATGCAAATATTGTAGTTAGTCCCCTTAAATGGAATAAATTCTTCAACAAAAAATACTTATTATTAATGTGAATATTGGGTAAACCATTGCTGGTGGATCTCTTTGATAAGATGGTTTGGAAACATTAAAGGCAATCCTAAATTGCCTTTGATCAAAAATTTTAGCCACCTTATTTTAAGAACATAAAACACTAATTTTGACTTATATTAAGTAGTAGTTATTGTGTTTGCTGTTGCAGGGATTAATATGTGTCTCAATGAGGAAATTTTGGGAATAATGATCTGATAATAAACAGCAAAAAAAAGAAAGAGCAAGTAGTTGCAGCAGTAGAAGAAGACGAGGAAGAAAAGTGAAAAAAGGAACAGGAATATTACTTGCAAGAATTGAGTTTTGGATATTACGTGAAAGGACCTGATTTCAAAAAGATTATACTGATAAAATTGTGAAACCAAATTGATAAAATTTCTAACTTCCGTAATTCCACAGGCTGTTTGAAATTATTGCTTCTGAAGATGATCCAAAAAGTAATAATGTTTTGCAAAACTTTTCTTTATACTTGAAAGTTGAATCATTGCTGATGATGTTACCGTATATAATCTTTGGCACACAAACACACCATTCCAATAAAAGTTAGATTGAATTTGAATTTTGTAATATGAAAATTCAAAATTCAATATTGGATGTGATGAAACAGCAGTTTTAAAACTCCTAGACTGGCATTAAATTATTGAGAAGGTATTCTTAATTATACCGAATGACTTCACGAATCGTATTGTCCAATACTAAGGATAAGCATTTTATGAAGAATGAAAGTATCCAAACAGGCCAAAAAAAAGCAAAAATCCATGAGTAAATATTGTGACAAATTTCAAAATATAAGCTTTTACCTCTAGATATAACAGCCCAAAGTTCCTTCACTGTTATTAAACGGTTGACAGAAGTTTAGATTTTTTATTCCAAACAATCGAAAATCGGATGAAAAATCATTTAATGCCGAACAAATGCCAGTTTTCAGAACATCTAATCAATAATGAAGGATTAATTAGTATATTCAATTCGGATGGAGCGTGATCAATTAATTCTTTATCATGTTTTGTGCTGTAAAAATGACTTGGTATCACGGAACTCAGATTATTTTAATAAAGAATATCATAACGGGTTGATTAAAATTGTGTCTTAAAATTATCAAGAAATCACCAATTCTTCATAAAAGTATGAAATAACGAGAATACATAATAAATATTTCTCCATGTTTAACATCTGAAATATTTCTATGTAAAGAAGAAAAATAATTGTTTATATAAATAAGACACCATATATATATAGATGAATAATCAGCAAAACCACAATGACCGGCGAGAACCTCCAGGTGGATAAATGTAAACATCAGTATCTAACTTACCATTAAGATAGGCGTGATTCTCACTGCCAAATATAAAGAAGAAATTGATAATACAATTGATAAACCGCTAGATAAGTATTTGTTGAAAGATTCTAGCCTGTGAAGGTGGCTACAATAATTCTTAGGTGGTGATGTGAAATTTATAAGAGATAAAGAAGAAAGAATAGATGAAATCATTTTAACCCGAAAGAAGTACATTGAAGAATGTGTTTCGGACAATGATATTGATATCACCAAAGTTTACAATACCACACTACCACCTAACTTCTATTTTAACAAAATAGATAAATCATCACCATTTGTGCAAGTGAGAAGGCACTGAAAGCTGCTCAAATCAATTACAGAACCATAAGCAGGTAGTTGGGATCATTTGGAAGATGCGTTGGTGGTAGATGGAGACATGGAGACAATATAAGTGGAAGCACATCACATAGACAATGTTTTGGAAGAAGTTGAAGTTCCAGCTGGAAAGAAGCCATTGATGCCGAACTCAATTCCCATCTCACTATGAATACTTGGCCCACCAGCAATTGTATTATCTTCTTTATCCAGTTTGATGAAATTGGATAGGTTGAAATTAAAATTTTCAGCATGGGATTTATTCACTTGATTAATTGTGTCGACAATTTGTGAATTATCAATTGTGGTTGAAGTAGTATTACGAACTTCATTTGGCAAAGAATCGTTTGCAGTGGAATTCGACTCGAGTTCTTTAGGGTGATTTAATTGGTCATTGGCAGTAATTTGGAGTGGGTTTGTGTTCGATATTGAAGTTGGTGATAGAATCGGAGTATCACGGAGTTCAGTGGATTTAGTGCTAGTAACTGGAACAATTTCTAAAGTTGGTGTAGAATTGTTATGAAGAACATCGGTTTGGTTGGCAATGCTGTGACTATCAGATTGAGTATAAAATGGAGCTTATGTTTGATTTAAGACGTACTCTAGAAAGAACTAAAACTAAAGAAGCTATTATTAGTTTAATTAATCAAGGTTTCAAATGGTATAAAACTCAACAAAGTGCAGATCCTAAATTTAAAGATAAATCTTAGAAAAAATTTAAGAGGAAGTTCGAAAATGCTTATTACCCAACGCCGACTGAAACTAAATATATGGATGATCTTAAAATCTTAAGCGTATTAGTAACTAACGTGGAAGTTGTGTTACATGATTTAAATGTTCTTGGTTTTCTCAATATTTTCTTTTGATGATCCAAAGATGAGTAAATCATCTACATGCATAGCAATGTATATTCCTAGTTTAGAGTTGTATATGATGCATGGATCTATAAAGGAAGATTTGAATCCTGACCTGCTTAATTGATACTGATGTTTCCATTTATCTACCTGGAGGTTTCACCGGATACTTTGGACACACAGGACAGGACACACACAGAAGCACTCATCAATAATAATTTTTTTCATCACCACGTGTTAGACACTGTAGGCTCAGCATATTAACGTTTAAGTAATATCAAATAAATTGATATTACTTGTGAAAATAAGCTTCTTGTTACTTCCTTACCATCACAGAATCATAATGGTCTATATGTGACTTCTTGTAAATTACAATTGTAAAATGAAAGGTAATAGTTTGTCTTTGGCATAATAGATTTATACTCTCTGCACCTAATTAATTTCGTAAACGTTCAACCTTGTCGCTCTTTGCAATGAACATTTATTGTTGCTGATTTCAGAGTTTTGATTGTTGTTATTTGCATCATTCATTTTACTTCTGAGGATTTCCTATCTGATAACAATTTCAGGTTATTTACCAGTGAGTTTACAACACATTTAAAGTAGTCCAAGCTAATTTTTTTTGTGAACCTGCCCCAATTGCATATTTGTTATTTTGCTTGGGAATTTTTCTTTGAAAACGCTAGTCCCTAATTTTTTTTTTTTTTACTAAACTCATCTAAATTGACATATATTTATTAAATTATTTTGTTTTACCTTATTTCAACAAATCTGCTTCAGAAGAGAAGATGGTAGATCATCAGATAAAAGAGGCGCCACATATTACTCTTATTCCAGCAGCTTCAAATACAACTGAAAAGGTGGTGAAAGATCATAATACTGCTTCTCCTCAAAAATTAACTACAAAATTAATAAACAATATTGCGGGTCGTAAAGCTGCCAAATCTTTACGTCTATTCCGAGGGTCAGTAGCTGAACCTAATGATTTATCTGAACCGACTAACTCTGAAAATATAGCCAATGATAGACAGATTAATCTCGAACTAACTCATCCATGTACATTGAAAATTTTTAATTCAAATACCCAAATAGATTCTAGCAAATCATTTGAAAATAGTCAATACCAATCGCAGATAAAAAGCGAACCGCAATCACCACATAATTCCACATATAATACTTCGAAGATATCAACAGAATTGCTTTTAACACCTCAAGTTTCAACACATGATAAATCTTCATTATCACATGGGAATAAATTAACCGAAAAACCAAAAACTCTTAATCAAAATAAGGATAAAAATAATGAACCTGCATTACCAATTCTAGAACCTGTTTCATCTGCTATATATTTTCCTCATGCATCCCCTAATACACCATTTGATGAATCACCCGAGCATCTAACTGCAGAAGCAGAATTTGATCATTCTGAAAATCAGGAAGTTATTGAAATAGAGAATGAAAACCCAATAGACGATAAAGATAACGACCCCGCTTTGAACTTGAAAAGAGATCCTTTATCTATTTCAAGAAAATTATTTTTTCAAGAAGAAGAAAGCAAAGAAATTCCCATAAAAAATATTCCCAATGGTGAGAATTTAAACAATCCAATACTATCATCAATATATGAACCTGAAAATAAAAGCTTTACAGTTGAAAAGCCTGGACCAACAGATAATAATGTTATTCCAGAAAATAGCCTTCAAGAGAATCATGAAAATAATGAAGACAATTCAGTTGCTAACATTAAATATCCATTAGCCGTTGAATTACAACCCTTTAAAAATAAAGTTGGAGGTCATACAGCCATTTTCAAATTTAGTCATCGTGCTGTTTGTAAAGCATTAGTAAATAGAGAAAATACTTGGTATGAGAATATAGAAATTTTACATCCAGAACTTCTTAAATTTATGCCCAAATATATTGGTGTTTTGAATGTTCGATATAGTACCATATTGGATGATTCAAATGATCAAAAAGGTGAAGAGAATATGTGTTCAGATAACAACTTAAAGGTTTCGGAAGAGACAGACGTACGGCTAGATTCAGAAGAATTGAAAAATTGTGAAAAAAGTATTGATAAAATTGTATCTAAGAGAAAATCTTTACAAAAGCTTAATAATTCCAGATCTGATGACTTTGAATTTCCAGCTGTTGTTTTAGAAGACAATATTCATATTGTTCCACAATCACTATGGAGTCATTATAATACTACACCATCACCAAACAGTCCAGCTTTATCAAGTGTCATTAAAAAGGTTTCAACTTTATCAGATTCAATTCTAACTTCAGAGAAACAAAATGATTATAATAAAGTTTCTGGGTTAACTTCTGTTAATACAAAATTGAAAGAACTAGTTTTGAGTGAAGTTTTTGCCCCTATTAAAGATTATACCAAGAGAGCACGTGCAAATAACAGGAATTCCCACTATGTTTCCAGTAGCGTTTCACCAACTTTATCATCTGTTGCTTCAATGTCTTATATAAAGGCAAATTCAAGTCAAACACAGGAAACGAAGCCAAGATATCATAGGTATTCAACAAGTAGTATTTCCTCCCCATTATTATTTAAATCTACTGAAAAAAATAACCTATGCAATAATAATCACAATCAAAATAATATTAATATTATAAATGAGGTTGCCGATAATGAAAATTCGAATAATACTGATGATTCAGCAATCGAACCATCTTCAGTTCAAAGTGATGATATCAAATTGCATTACAAACTCAGATGTGATTCAGCTTCATTAAATGACAGTGATGCTATGAAATTTCCAGATAGAGAAGCATTTATGTCAAGTTTGAAAAAATTATCAGATAATAATAAACAATCAATTGAAAGTGCAATTGCTGATGACGAAGATGATGAAATTTATCAGGACGATCATAGCACCACTATGAATGAAAATGAAATTTTTGAAATGGATGATGACACAGAAATTAGTAAAGAGAATACTGATAAAATTGAAACAAGTGTCAAAGAATCTAATTCTCAAGTTTTAAGGAAACATACTAGATTTGAAAGGTTTATATTGCTAGAAGATTTAACTAGTGGAATGAAATATCCGTGTGTTTTAGATTTAAAAATGGGTACACGTCAATATGGTATTGAAGCAAAACCATCAAAACAAATGTCGCAACGTAAAAAATGTTACTCTACAACGTCTAGAGAATTGGGTACAAGAATTTGTGGAATGCAAGTTTGGGATATAAAAAGAAACACATTCATTAATAGAGATAAATATTTTGGTCGTAGGATTACTGTTGGCTCTGAATTTTTTAGATCATTAGCAAGGTTTTTGTATGATGGTATTAGTATTTATTCAATTGTGAAACATATACCAAAGTTGATTGAAAGCTTTAAAGAACTAGTTCAAACATTTGAAAAATTAATTGATTATAGACTTTATGGATCATCAATTTTATTAATGTACGATAGTGAAAGAGATAGAAAAAATAGAGGAGAATCTACAGTTATCGTTAGATTAATCGATTTTGCTCAATGTGTGATTGGAGATGGAAAGTTTTCACAACAAACCACCTTCCCTCCGGTTCATAGAAGTAAACCTGATGTTGGATACATTAGAGGATTGAAGTCATTAATTTATTATTATAGTGAAATGTTTAAAGAATTTACTGGGGGTTATGAATATTCAGGATTTATAAATGCATGGGAAATAATTAAAAAATTGGATAACGAGAGGAAATTCAATAATCCATGCGAATGGCTAGATGACTTTAGTAATGAAGAATTACAATGTCCAGTTAAATCTAAATTGAAACCTGTATACACTGGGATCTATGAGGATGTCTCAGAGTAAAAAGAACTGTATTTTTATGATACCACTTAAATTTAATATGTCATTAAGATAATATGTTTATATAGTGATTTATTATAAGGTAAATTTTAATAATTAAAACGAACACGATCGTAGCAGGCTTTTTGTTTGTTATTCTAGTTGTCTAGGAAGTAACGTTTCATACGCAATTATTTCTATTAATTTTTGTAGTAATTTCCTCATATTAAGTCCACAGTATTGTAATTGAATTCTAAATTGTACAATTGCAAAACTAGCCATTATAAGCTTTAATTACTAGCTTCTGACTCTAAATATTGGCTACAAGATATATCAAATAAGAAAGAGAAATAAAGTCGAATTTTGTAAATAATATTAGACTATAGGATGTATGAGTAATTATAGGGTTGATTAAGCATGGATGCAAAGCTCAAACAACCGAACTATTACTCTCTGGGATCACTCTCTCAGAAATATTGAGACTCAAACCCCGTTGAACTTCTTAGGGAAAAAGCCAATGTTTTCTGATGTGTTGTTAATGAAAGAAAGAAATAAAGAAGAATTATAAATAAGAGTAATCAATCAATAGTTTTAACAGACAATGTTGAAAAAAAATTGCTGAAACAAAACTTCTCACTCCACAACAATCCACTTATTCGAGGTAGATTATTGTTGAGTATTGGATACACTGATTACTATTGAGGGTTTTCAGTTTTAGTTTCTATTTTGGAGTTTTAAGTTCTATTTTACTATTTACTACTTGGGTATTTTATACGGTAAAATATTTTCTATTTGAATATGTTAAATAAATATTACCTATACTAGAATTTAATTTATTGATCTATTTTTTATTTTTCTGTTGTTCATTATCAATGACATTCATAGCACATTCTCTTAAATCTTTCAATTGAGTATAGCATTTACTACTGCTATTTCCTTCAGTATCTTTCATTAAACAGTCTTGATACTTCATAATATTATTGGAACAACTGTTTTCAATGTGATGATATACAGTAACCTTTGTTTTAATACATTTTTGTAATGCAGCTTGATGTTTCCCACACTCTGATTTATCTTTCACTGATGGATCATCAAGACATCTATGAAATCCCACGAAGGATTCGGGACATGTACGTGCAACCTCTTGGATAATAAATTCATCAAGAACTCTAGAAGCCATGTTTATTGGTAATAAAAGCTATTGTTTTGTTTTGCACTCTCTAACCCAAAATATGGAATGTAAAAAGAAAACAAGAAAATTATAATATATTCTGTTGAAAATGCATGTACATTATTAATTCACATGAATTTATCTAATCGCTCTTATGGCTTTGTTGGACATTATGAAGTTTATTTTTCTTTCTTTGTTGATTTTTACCAATTATTTGTTAGTAAATGATACCTCGGAAACTAGATTTTGAAAACCTATGCCTTACTAATTTTGAGCTATCTCCATTCTATGATCGTGAAACGAAAAAATATGATTTCAGCAATCATATAGCAGTAATCAAATTAACACAAACGCTTATCAAACTAGATCTAGGTTATTCAATCAAACTTTCTGATCATTATCTATGTCCAAATTATTTTAACAGATTAGACTATGTTTTATTTATTAAAAATTTATTGGCTTTGACTGTTAGCATTTCAAAAAAACCAGTTTTTGGCCTCGATATAGGGACATCTCAATGTTGTATTTATCCTCTTTTATGTACAAAATATATTCCAAACTTATCCAAAATGATAGGAACAGATATAGCTCCAGAAGCAATTGAATTGGCGACCAAAAACATTAAACAGAATGAGTTAGAAAATTTTATCGAATTGGTTTTAGTTGATAAATCTCAGAATTTATTTCAGTCGATATATAAAGAAAAAGGAAATAATTCAATTGTTTTTACTATGTGCAACCCGCCATTTTACTCTTCAAAGACAGAAATGATCAATAAATTAAAACAAAAACCTAATTTTTTGAAAACAGGAACGACAGGTGCAGAGTCAGAATTGATTACAAGTGGTGGTGATTTTAATTTCGTTATGAAACTTATAAAGGATAGTAAATCTTATAAAAATGAAGTTACTTGGTTTACATCATTAATAGGAAATCATTCAAGTTTAGTTAAGCTATTGTGCTATTTGAAAAAATTAGAAAATGAAATATCATATGGCGTTCATAGGTTCCAATCAGGTTCATTCACTACCAGATGGATTTTATTTTGGACATTTCACACTGAATTAAAACCACCAGTTGAATTACTTAACTATCAGAATTCTAAATTCAATTCAAACAAATATACTAAAAATTTAAAAAATGACAAACCTAACGAAGTTTTGAAATCCTTGATACTGGAAAAACTTGACCTGTTACCATATTTATCATTATCTGAAAATCCTAACATTATTGTATCATTGCCTGGTAATGTTTTCTCAAGGTCATATAGACGCACCAAATCTTTCCAAAAGGATGGCTCGATGTACACTTTTGAAATTCAAATTGAGTTACGAAAAGTAATATGGAGGTCTGGATACAATTTCAAAATATTTGAAAGTTTTGTTAATGTAATAAATTCTTTATAATTCTTTCAGATAACCTTGTTGAATCAATCTCTCAACGTCAACCCTACGAACAAAAAATTGTGAATCTTTTGTTAAATTAAAAACACCGTATTCTGTCATAATTTCACCAGCATCTTTTAAAACTCTAACATCAATAAACACATCGTTGGGAGGTTCTAAATCTCCTCCTAAATCGATTTCCGGCATAATACCTTTAACACCACTCACTAAAGAAATATACTTTTCTAAATATTGTTTTTCATGATGTGATAAATCCGCCATTTGTTCATTTGTTAATTCAACATTATCCCAAACTAATGCATCAATTTTCTTCAATCTTGACATTTCATACGCAAATAAACACCTTTTGTTTCTTGATATAAACATCTGTCTAACGAATTCGGGTAAATTATCTAAAATTTCTTGAAGTTCTCCAGTATTCTCTATTCCATTTCCACCAGGCGTATTATTAACAGAAGAAGAGAAAAAATTGGTATTAATTGTTCTTTTTGGTGTATTTTGATTTGAAGAGTTTAATCCCATACTAGAAGTTGTTATATCTGTTTGGTTGGTCAATATTGGGTCTTCATTAATTCCTTCAATTTGTCTCTGTAGTTCGTTCGACTCATTAATAATAGATTGAACCAGATCAGTTTCAAACATGGGGATTTTGTCGAGTGTCTCTGCTCTTTTTGCGGCCAAAATGAGTTTGTGACCTAAATCACCATACATCCTCTTTTTATATTATGATTATTTCTTTAGTAAAATGATGATGACGGTGGTTGTAGCATTAAAGAAAACGGTGCATTAAATATAACTGAAAATTCAACATCAAATTGCAACGCGACGCGTCAACTTCTTCAACATGAATATTTAATACGGTATATCCACAAACCCATTTTAGCAACAAAGAACATATTTGGACACTAGAAAACATAATAATTATGGTAGTTTATGGAAAATTAAAGCGCAAATCCAGATATCAGCCTGAAGCCACTTTATCTCCAACAAAATACTCCTACAAGGATGAAATTTCAACATCTTCCCAACTAACTTCATCTTTTGCTTCAAATATTCTCTCATCGATAACAAGTGTCGAAACGGTCGATTATATAGAGACGGATGAAAATGTTGGACCCAAGGCTTTAGATCCCATTGATGGCAAAAATGTTGCTTTTCAACCGAGCTCTCCAGTTTTAACGCAACACTTGAATTTTGGACTAGATTCTGCATTTAAAGGTTTTGAAGAACTAGAAAATTTAGATTTCATACCCAAGAAAAAGCAGAAAACTGATTTATGCCAAAACAATCGAATAAAAACTACATTTTTTAATGGAAAATTTGAGATTAGTGACAAAACAGATAAAGAATCGGTTTTTTCAAATGATGAATTTTCTAAAAAAATATCATTAACATTATCAAAATTGCATGATAGAATATTTGAGCTTCAGAATGAGCTACAGAAAAATAAAAACGAAGAGTCTAGTGACTCGATATCCAAGGTTATTGGAATAATTGAAGAGCACAAAATTAAGAATTATGGTTCTACCAGATCAGTCATGATGGAAGAAAAATCTTTATCTGAAAATGAAAGTGAGAAAGAACAAGAAGATGGAGAAGATGAAGATGACGGTAAGCAATTAAGGGGCGATATTGTTCATGAACATGAAATTTTAAAATGCCAATCCTTAAATGAATTGAGAACCTCCGGAGAGTTGGAAACTTCTAAGCAAGATTTTGAAATGATTTTGGAACAGCTGGAAAAATGGATAGATGATCCAACAAAATTTTATGACATAATATTACTGAAATTAGATTTAGTAATTAAAATTAAAACAAACTTCAAGTTTAGAAAATATCTTCAAAAGTTTATCTTGGGAAAATTTACATCTAAGTTTTACAAATTGTTAAAAAAATTATTGATTAAAAGTTTGATATTTTCTCTTGTGAACCTCCAGCTAATTTTATTTTTTGAAGTTGCAGATGTAGATATCAATAATTCATTTTCTGAGCTTGTCCATGGTCCTAAAATTTCTTTGATGAATTATGCTACTAATGAGACAAAAGGACAAGCCAAATTATTAAAAGAAATATCGCAGGATTGGATAGATGCATGTGAAGAAACCGACACATTTCAAATTGTGAATCCATTTTTAAGGTTAGTAGGTTGTGAAAAAAATTAAGTTTATAGTATACATTGAACTATTAGAACGTTTGTATCAAGATCAAATCATTAGTTACCAATATTATTATTTTTTATAAAACTTCACTTTCTCAAGTAAAAAAAATAGTCATATTTAATCTGTACAATTTATAGATTCAAAAAAGTTTGAATTAATTCTATCAATAAAGCTTTTAAGCAAAGTTAAACTCATCATTTTGGGTCTTAACGGCCAATCTTGCCAATCTAAACATTTTGTTTTTGGCGCTCTCTTTTTTCTTACTTTCATCCCCAGCAGTTGAACTTTTGGAAGCCAATTTTTTTGGTGTCTCTCTTAACCCAAAGGCTTTAGCTAAATGACCCAAGTGAACATTTTTCACATTGAAAATATCTCTTTCGGAGGACAAATGTGTTGCATAAGCTCTAATATGACTGATAAATGCATCCGTTGCAATTTCAAATGCTCTTTTGTTTTCAAGTAACCATTTTTCTAGATTTAATTGATAAGTGGTAGCATACATATCCCACGAACCTTCCCTATTAAATTTATTACCTTTTCTTTTTATTTCGTCTGTTGTGTTAGTTTCATCATCATCATCATTATCATCATTTTTATTCTCGTTTGGATCCTTTCCAAAAGCTTTTGCTAAAATATTTTCAAAATTTACAAATTTCATCGAATTTTCATGCATTGGAGTAATTTTTTCAATATATTTTTCCTCTTCACCGGGCATTAAAAATAACACAGAGAGACCTTTCTTACCTAATCTGGCAGTTCTACCAACACGGTGAAGATGATCGGCAACACAAAATGGTGGATCATACTCAACAACATGATCAACTGCTGGTAAATCTAAACCACGAGAAGCAACATCAGTACAAAGTAAAATAGTATTGTGAGTGTTATCATTTGCAAAATGGTTTAATGTTGCTGTACGTGTTTGTTGAGATAAGGAACCATGAAGTTTATAAATGATTGTGTTGGATGAAATGTTTGGAGAGGTCATTGCAGTTATACTACCAGCTAATTCACTATTTTCTTCATTCTTTTCCTCGTCCTCAGTTTTATCGTGGTAACCACCATTTCTTTGTCCATCTTTTCTCTTCTTTTGTCTTTCCTTTCTTTCCTTTTCCTTTTGTTCTTTTTCCTTTATCTTTTTTAAACTTTCTTTCCTCTCAATTTCAACTTTTAAACGTTTACCATCTTTTGTAAGTGCAATAAAATGAAAATCAACGGAATGTGAACAACTTAAAAATACAACAGTTTTTGTATATTTATTATTTATGTTATCTTTATTTCTTGTCATATTCATCAATACACCACTTAAGGTTGTAAACCTCAATTTCGGAGGCACGACAACGATCTCTTGAATTAATTGATCAGGGGCTTTCATATGATGATCTAACTCTTCATTTTCATTGCCATTTGAACTTGCACTTATAATTTCAGGATTATTAAGTGTGATTTCA
The DNA here is from genome assembly GCA_023629255.1 of Pichia sp. PB3310. NCBI lineage: Eukaryota > Fungi > Ascomycota > Pichiomycetes > Pichiales > Pichiaceae > Pichia > Pichia sp. PB3310. Next base: position 4,104 of record JAMAJE010000034.1, on the reverse strand, counting down.
CCTAGTTTCTTCACATTACCTTTTAAAGTTGCAGAACATAAAATAGAAACTCTCCGTGGTGGTAAGATATCTGCCAACGGACCTAAAACTTGATCATTATCTCTATAGTCTTTTTGTAATCTATTAATAATTGCTGAGATTGATTCTTCAAAACCTAATTCTATTAATCTATCACCTTCATCTAAAACCAAATATCTAACTTTTGACAAATCTAATGATTGGGTATTTTCAATATGATCAACTAACCTACCTGGAGTTGCCACTAAAATGTTAATACCTTTTCTTAATCTTGCCTTTTCTGATTTTTTCTTTTCACCACCAATAACTATACCAGGAACAATCCAGTTACATGCCTTTTTACATAATGAATCTTCAATAAATGCATAAATCTGTTGAGCTAATTCACGAGTTGGTGTTAATATAACTGCATAAATACCACTTTGTCTATCTATTTTATCCTTTGAATGCAATAGCATATTTAAAATTGGTAATGTAAATGCCATTGTTTTACCAGAACCTGTTTGAGCTTGCAGAAACATATCACGAGGTTGTGGAGGAAATGGATTTGTCCTTGTTCTTTGATGACCAAAAGAAATCAATTTCGGAATTGCCATCCTTTGAATTTTAGTTGGCTTAGTATATTTTGAATCTGTTAAACATTTAATTAAATTTTCATGTAATCCTAAAGTTTTAAAATCCATATTTGGATCATCAAGCATTGGAGCATTTGAAGGTATTAGATTAGTTTCGTCAATTTCCTTTTCGTAATCACGCTTTTTAACCTCCGGATTAGCAGTAAATAAAGAAGACACAATCGTACCTTGATCCATATTCACAATGGTTTTAGCTTTTTTAAATCCTGATTCATTTTTATCGTTATCAGTATTATCATCATTAGATCTTTTAGCTGATCTTATTGCAACTGGTGTTTCGTTTGCACCGGATAATCCACTATTTTTTGATTTATTCTTTGTTGATCTACCCATCAATTCTAATTGTGTCTTTCTCCTATCTGCCCATCTACCACCTTTAACTTTAACATTTGATTTTTTTCCTTTCTTTTTTTCTGTAACAGAAATTGATGATGCACTAGGCATTGCAAAATTCAAAAGCATTCCATCATCTTCTTCACTCATTCTGTGATACTATAAACTTTAAGTTTTTACAATGTTAGTTTTGTGATTTACCTGAATAAAGGATATAAAACTTTATGAAATGAAAAGATTTCTGAAAAAAAAAATTATCAGAAAATGAAATACACACAGCCTTTTTTTCCTATTTTTTTTTTCTTTGATGCGTATAAATTTAATATTTTTCAAGGATATATATTCTTCTTGATGAATGTACCATAATCAACAGTTAATGCATAATTAATTTTGATCTTACTTTTGGAACAAAGAGGCTTTTAAAGGGAAAAAAAATTGAGCAAGATGTCATTATTTGTTCCTGAAGAAAATGAAGTGGAGACTAGAGTAAAATTGGAGCCAGGACTAGAGTCCGATGTCGAAATGCATATGGATCAGAATGTTGACATTAAGAAAGAAGATGATAATCCAGATATCACTATGAAACAAGAAAACTACGATGATGAACAAACTAATATCAAATCTAACAAAAGTGGGTTGAAATATTATGAAGATGAAGCTTCTGACTCAGAAGATGAAGATGAAGATGATCCAATTATTGATACTATACCAATTCATTTAAATGTCCATAATAATTTCGGTCCTAATCCTAATACTAGTAATATTAAAAGTGAAGGTGAAGATTCTTCACTTGCACCATTATTACTGCAATTTCCAACTAAATCACGTAGTTCACATTTATCATTGAATAATATTTCAGCTCTGCACAAATTACAAATCAAAGCAGATTCAGGAGTTGTTGAATTACGTTTACCTTTAAATACAAACAATTTTTTCAGTGAAACAGTTTCTGAAAAATATAATGTTTCTGAACAATTTTTAAGAGGTGTAATAATACATGATGAACCAATTGGTGAATCTTCTGAAGGTAATGTCTCTGCAGTTTCTGTTATGACAATAAATAAAGAAAATGAAAATAATAACAAAGTTAAAAAGGAGAAAAAAGTTTCATTAAATAAAGCAAATAATAGTACAACAAATCCACTTTCATCAATTCGTACACAACCAGGTGCAGTTGGTGGTAGTCGATACTTAGTTGGATTACAAGATAAAGAAGGTCATTTACATTTGACTCCGATATCTGATACTTGTATGTTACGTCCTCATTTTACATATATTGATAATGTCAAAATGAGTAAACTTGAACGTGAACGTGAATTGCAACGTGAATTAAATGACAATAATACTACTAATTCCAATAACATTAATGGTAATGGTAATTCAAATAATAATGGTTCTGAGGATTTAAATAAAAAGAAGAATGTTAGTGTTGTCACGATGAGTGCAAAGAGCACAAAGGAAAATATACCTCGACTTGGTGGTGCATTATTAAGTGCAAAATTAGAAGTTGAAGAAGAAGGTAATGAATATCAAATTGTTCCATGTAATACAGAATTTATTACTGAACAATTTACTGAAAATACAGGTAATATTTTACAATCTAAACTTTCACAACAAGAATATTTAGATTTGTTATTAAATCAAACAAGATTATAAAACTTGTATAATGTATTTTTAATGTTAATTTTAATTTTAATTTTAATTTTTAAAACAGATTAGTGTCGTTTAATTTAAATAAGGGAAATCTAAGAAAACATCATTTACACAATTATTTTGGATCATGTATAAATAAAAGTGAATAAATTATATACGTATATAATAAACATAAACATTCATACATATATTGAAGAGAAGAAAAAATGGCATAAATTTAATAAATATCACAGAGATGAATAATTGAATTAATTCTTACCTAATTCAACAACTTTTTCAGCAGCTTGATCTAAATCTTCTTCAAGATATAATTTTAAGCCAGATTTTGTAATCATATCCTTTGCAATATCATAATTAGTACCTTGTAATCTAACAACAACAGGAATAGTTAAACCTAAATTCTTAGTTGCTTGAATTAAACCATCAGCAACATAATCACATCTAACAATACCACCGAAAATATTAACGAAAATTGCGGAAACTTTCTTTTCAGTTAAAATTAATTCAAAAGCTTTTTCAATAGTTTCAGGAGTTGCAGCACCACCAACATCTAAGAAATTTGCAGGTTCACCACCATATAATTTAACGACATCCATTGTTGCCATGGCTAAACCAGCACCATTAACAAGACAACCAATATTACCATTTAATTTAATAAAATTTAAACCATATTTTGAAGCAGTAACTTCATCAGCATCTTCTTGAGTTGGATCTCTCCAAGAGAAAACTTCTTTTTGTCTATAAGCTGCATTATCATCAAAATTAAATTTTGCATCCATACACATAACTTCATGATCTTTAGTTTCAGATAATGGATTAATTTCAATTTGAGTTGCATCTTTTTCTTTAAAAATTTTATATAAAGTTTGAATAGTTTTTGCACCTTGAGGAACTGCACCTTCAGTAAAACCTAATTGAGAAGCAATTTCAGTTGCTAAAGAATCNGATACACCAGTATTAATATCAACAGAATATTTTTTAATTGCATCAGGATTTGATTTTGCAACACCTTCAATATCCATACCACCTTGAGAAGATGCAATAATCATTGTTGATTGATTTTTTCTATCCATAATAATTGATAAATAAGCTTCTTGAATTGCATATTTTCTTTCAACGACATAAACAGCTGTAACAATTTTACCAGCTTCACCAGTTTGTTTAGTAATTAATTTATGATTAAGCATTTTTTCAGCTAAATCTTTAACTTCTTCAGGAGTTTCAACTAATCTAACACCTGATTTTAAACCATTATCAAAATGACCTTTACCTCTACCACCAGTTAAAGCTTGAGCTTTTAAAACCATTTCATTAGTATTTAAATCTTTTGCAGCTTGATAAGCTTCTTCTGGAGTTCTTGCAGCTTCACCACGTGGAACACCAATACCATATGATTTTAAAAGTGCAGCAGATCTATATTCATGAATAGATAAATTTCTGACTTGTTGAGTAGACTGTTTTAAAA